>JAKELG010000191.1:0-74105 GCA_021527035.1 Lactarius vividus | reverse complement strand
GAACCTGGTACAAAGACGGACCGGGTAGTCACAGGAGGCTCTTTGAGAAACGAGAACTCATCAAAAACCATCACGACCCTCCAGTATACGGACACCCGGGAATCAGTCGAACCATCAGACTCGTAGAGCGATATTACTGGTGGCCAGGCCTGAGGAACGAAGTCATGGACTACGTCAAAGGATGCGCCGACTGTCAAAGGATTAAGGTCAACACCAGAGCCGTCAAAGCGCCATTACGCCCAATATTCCCAAAAACCCGAAGCTATGCCGTTTGAAACTATCGCGCTTGATTTCATCACTAAACTTCCCGAGGCACAGGGCTGTGACACGATCCTCACGATAACGGATCATGATTGTACAAAGATGTCCCTCTTCATCCCATGCCAAGAAGAAATATCAGCAGAAGGAACGGCGGCCCTCTATGTCAAACACGTGTTCCCCAGATTTGGCCTACCCGGGAAGATCATCAGCGACAGAGACCCCAGATTCGCATCAAAATTCACACGAGAACTATGCAAAATCCTTGGCATCGAACAAAACATCTCCACGGCCTACCATCCACGTACCGACGGACAATCAGAACGTACAAATCAATGGCTAGAACAATACCTGCGATTTGGGTCAACGAAAGACAAGACGATTGGATACACTACCTCCCCATGGCTGAGTTCACCCATAACAACTGGCCCAGCGAAACCACTAAGGAATCCCCCTTTCAGCTCCTTATGGGTACAATCCCCGCGCCGATTGGACCGATAGGCCATCACCGATACCACAGGTGGCGCTCAGGGTCAAACAGTTCAAAGAACTCCGACAGCGCGCACAATCACTGATGATCAAAGCGCAGCAGGGGTGGATCAAGGCCAAAGATACGCCCAAGTTCCAAATCGGAGATCAAGTATGGCTAGAAGGACGCCACTTACGTACGCATCAACCAACGGCAAAACTAGCAGCACGACGCCACGGCCCCTTTAAGATTGTTCAGGTGATGTCCGCAGTCAATTACCGCCTAGAACTTCCCACGCAGTGGCAGATCCACCCAGTGTTCCATGTGGATCTCCTTACGCCCTATCGCGAAACACCCACGCACGGGCCTAACTATCAGCGCCCGCCACCGGATCTAGTGAGCGGCGAGGAAGAATACGAAGTCGAGAAGATTCTAGACTCTCGGCGGTTCGGCAGAAGTCGCAAGCTCCAGTATCTTGTCAAATGGAAGGGGTACCCAGACTCGGACAACCAGTGGGTCGATAAGGATGACGTATTTGCCGACGACGCGATAAGGGAGTTCAAAAATTCTAACCCCGCCAGAGAAACACATATAAGCGCAGGGAAACTCCAAGAGACGTCCCCATCCCTCTCTCTCAGTCACTCATCCACTCATGCGCCCATCCTCCCCAGTCAACTTCCGATATGTCGTCAACACCGAGCTTTCGGCACCTTACCGAGTACAGTCCACGCCATCGTCACCCCTGTCGTCTACCCTCGCCCTTCACCAGCGAGGAGATCGTCCTCCTTCCCCCGGGCCATCCCCAGTTCCTTCGCCGACCCCCACTGTTTATTCCGAGACCAACCAGCCCAGTCGACTCGCCTCCCAGTACATCCCAACCCGAGCGCCCACCCCGGCGGGCGACGAACAACAGGGGTACGTCCCCAGTCGACCAGCCTCACCTCCGGGACCCGACGAAGGCGGGGACCCGTACGACCCGGCGGAGCGCCTCGAGGCGCATCCGTATTTACGTTACGCCACCCATCTCACCACAACACACTCGGAAACCCCCCCGCTTTGCGGACCCACCGGGGAAGCTCTCACACTACCGACGCCGCATCCATCCGCGCTTTGCCGCGATCCAGAGGAGGAATCTGTGCAGGAGACCGAAAGTCGGGCGGAGACCCCCCCTCCCAGGGGGTACGAGTACAACAGGGGAGTCCACTATATTCCCTTTCAGATTCGCGACGCTCAGGAACGTCTTTGGCCGGCCCGGTATACTCAGCTCATCCTCACTGCCGACCCCTTCGTACTGGCCTTCCGAGCCAACTGCAACCAGCAATATGGGAAGCCCGTCCACGCCACCCCTTACTACGACGAGCAGTCCTCTGCCCCCACTTACACCGACGACGACCTCACGTTCCTGCTCTCCGACGCAGGATTAGTCGACTCGGTCGACCAAGCGCTCCTTCATCAGAAAGACGCGACTCTCATCGCCGAAGTACACCGCTATCGCTGCATGACACTTGGGTGGCGGGCACAGCAACACCGCGTAGCGGCGGAACAGATGAAGTTGGAGAGGTTGGAGATAGAGCGCAACAGGTGCGTCGCCCGACTCCAGCGGGTGCATGCAGTAGACCGCATCGAGAACATTCGGGCCTCGCTTCACCGCGGACCCAAGGCGGAGCAAGACGCGGAGGAGATAGCCCGCATCAGGGCATTGCGCTCCGTGGGCACTAATCCCCTCACAGTTATGCGTGGTCAAGCTGGGGCTTGACACTGAAAAGGGGGTGATGTTACGTTTCGTTCTCGGACTGCCCCGGCCCGGTCGTGGACTCTGACGTATTCGCGATGACTCGGTATGTCAGATGTAATGTGTCATGGACTTCGGATCATGTCGCCTCGTGTTTGGATGACTGATACTCCCTATTGTTGTACGTGATCGTGATTAGGCTTGCTGACTGATGCTCCTATTGTTGTACGTGTTCTGTGTTACGATAACGACTGCGCATTCTATTATTAGGATACGCTACTTATGCTACTGGCTACTTACGAGTTCGAGCGGAGCTGGAACTAGCTCCCTTACCTGTATTTAAGCTCGCAGTAGTACGGACCAGGATCCCCATCTTGGTCTTCTTCCAATACCACCATCTCCACTCGTCTACTGTGCTAAGGGCTCGCAGGTGCCCTTAAGTGAACTAGCTCCGGCATATCCCTTCAGGCCAAGCAGGGATCCCCGTGACCTTATCTCCATCTTCCACGGTGAATGGTAGATCAGCCGACCGTCAGTTACCCGCCCGGTACCACGTGTCACTTAGTCTTCGAATATCTCAACTCGCGCACCGCTCGTCCAACTCATTGCTATTACATCGTCGACAACCTCGACTGGGAGTACATTCGCAAAGTCCCAGCTCCCCCTCCTGGTATTCCTATCGAAGAGACGCTCTACACCTATAGAGACTCCACAGGCACGTATTGGCCACACCCCGCCGTCTTCCCCGAGCACTCGGACAACCACAGATTCCATCCTCGAGGGAACCCACGTCACAACAGCGCCTAAGTCAGGCAAACGTCCGTGGTAGACGTTACAGCCCGGACTACGCCAAGAAGTCGCGGACTACGTCAAAGGATGTGCTGACTGCCAACGAATCAAAGTCAACACGAGGGCCATTAAAGCACCACTACGCCCAATATTCCCCAAACCGGAAGCTATGCTGTTCGAAACTATTGCTCTTGATTTCATCACTAAACTTCCCGTGGCACAGGACTGTGATACAATTCTCACCATAACGGATCATGACTGCACAAAGATGTCATTATTCATCCCCTGTCAGGAAGAAATATCGGCAGAAGGGACTGCCGCCCTGTACGTGAAACACGTCTTTCCCAGATTCGGATTACCCGGCAAGATAATCAGCGACAGGGACCCACGATTCGCATCGAAATTCACACGAGAACTGTGCAAAATTCTCGGAATTGAACAGAACATCTCCACCGCTTATCACCCTCGCACTGATGGACAATCCAAACGCACTAACCAATGGCTAGAGCAATATCTAAGATTTTGGGTTAACGAGAGACAAGACGACTGGATTCACTACCTCCCAATGGCTGAGTTTACGCACAATAATTGGCCAAGTGAAACCACTAAAGAATCCCCATTCCAGCTCCTCATGGGATATAACCCGTGTGCTGATTGGACTGATAGACCGTCACCAATTCCACAAGTGGCGCTCAGGGTCAAACAGTTCAAAGAACTCCGACAGCACGCGCAGTCACTGATGATCAAAGCGCAGCAGGGGTGGATCAAGGCGAAAGATACGCCCAAATTCCAAATAGGGGATCAAGTATGGCTAGAAGGACGCCACTTACACACGCATCAACCAACAGCGAAGCTGGCCACGCGACGCCATGGACCCTTTAAAGTCATTCAGGTGATGTCCACAGTCAACTACCGCCTAGAACTTCCCACACAGTGGCAGATTCACCCAGTGTTCCATGTGGATCTCCTTACGCCCTATCGCGAAACACTCACGCACAGACCTAACTATCAGTGCCCACCACCGGATCTAGTTGGAGGCGAAGAAGAATACGAAGTTGAGAAGATTCTAGACTCTCGGCGTTTCAGCAGAAGTCGCAAATTGCAATACTTGGTCAAATGGAGAGGCTATCCTGACTCAGACAATCAATGGGTCAACAAGGATGATGTATTCGCAGATGACGCGATTCGGGATTTCAAAAATTCCAATCCCGCTCGGGAAGCACATATAAGCACAGGGAAATCCCAAGAGACGTCCCCATCCCCTTCTGCCACTTACTCTCATACTCATGCACCCATCCTCTCCAGTCAACTTCCGCTATGTCGTCGACACCGAACTGGCAGCCCCTTACCGAGTACAATCCACGCCATCGTCACCCCTGTTGACTACCCTCGCCCTTCACCAGCGAGGAGATCATCCTCCTTCCACCACGACATCCCGACTTCCTTCGCCGTCCCCCACTCTTTATTCCGAGACCAACCAGCCCAACTACCTCGGAAGCAATTACGTCCCCACCAGAGCGCCTACTCCAGCGGGTGACGAACAAGGCTACGTACCCAGCTGACCAGTATCGCCACCAGGACCCGACGAGGGCAGGGATCCGTACGACCCAGCCGAGCACCTCGAAACGCATCTGTATTTGCGTTACGCCACCCATCTCACCACGACACACTCGGAAACCCCCCCGCTATGCGGACCCACTGGGGAAGCTCTCACACTACCGAAGGTGCCTCAATCCGTGCTTCGCCGCGATCAAGAAGAGGAACATGTGTCGGAGACCGAAGATCGGCCGGAGACTCCCCCACCCAGGGGGTATCAGTTCAACAGGGGAGTACACTATATTCCCTTTCAGATCCGAGATGCTCAAGAACGCCTTTGGCCTGCCTGGTATACTCAGCTCATTCTCACCACTGACCCCTTCGTCCTGGCCTTCCGTGCCGGGAACGACCAACAATATGGGAAGCCCATCCATGCAGTCCCCTATTACGATCGACAGTCCCCTACCCCCACTTACTCCAACGATGACCTCACGTTCCTGCTCTCCGACGTGGGATTAGTGGACTCCGTAGACCAGGCGCTCCTCCATATGAAGGACGCGACTCTAGTCGCAGAAGTGCATCGCTACCAGTGCATGACATTGGGGTGGTGCGTGCAGCAGCATCGCATGGCGGCAGAACAGATGAAGTTCGAGAGGATCGAGATAGAGAGGAACAGGTGTGTCGCTTGACTTCAGCGGGCTCACGCGGTAGACCGCATCGAGAACGAGCAGTCCTCACTCCACCGTGGACCTCGAGCGGAAGAGGACGCCAAAGAGATAGAGGTGATCCGTCACATGCGGACCCTCGGCATGAACCCTCTGGCGGTCATGCGCGGTCAAGCTGGGGCTTGAACCTGAAAAGGGGGTGATGTTACGTTTCGCTTCGAACTGTCCGGTCCGGTTGTGAACTCTGACATACTCGCGATGACTCGATATGTCAGAAGTAATGTGTCATGGACTTCGAATCCTGTTGCCTCGTGTTATAGCTGACTGATGCCTTTGTTACTGTACGAGAGGAGTATTACGCGTACTCCCTCCGATCCTATTGTTGTACGATATTCGAATTATGTCGTGGATGACTGATTCCTAGGATCCCTGTCCTAGGATTATCGCTACTTACGCTACTGGTTACATACGAGTTTGAGCGGAGCCAGAACTGGTTCCCTTACATGTATTTAAGCTTGTAGTATTGCAGACCAGGATCCCCATCTTGGTCTTCTTCCAATACCACCTCTTGACTCGTCTATTGTGCTAAGGGTCTACTCGACTCTTACATGAACTAGCTCCGGCATATCCCTTAGACCAAGAAGGGATCCCTGTGACCTCTATCCCCAGTTCCTGCTGTGAATGGTGGATACGCCGACTGTCTCTTACCCACCCGGTACTACGTGTCACCTCGTCTTCGAATATCTCAACTCGCGAACAGCCAGACCTTACAAGACCTACTACATCGTTGATCACCCCTCGTGGAGATATATCCGTAAAGTTGCTCAACCCCCACCGGACGTTCCTCTTGATCTCCCCCTTTACACTTATCAAGACCACCTCGGGGCTTACCAGCGACATCCAGCCGTCTTCCCCGACTCCCCTGATAACCACCGCTTTTGTCCAGAAGGGAACCCACACCATAACGAAGCCTAAGTCAGGCCAACGTCAGTGGTAGACGTTACATATAGGCAGTGCAAGGACTGGCTACGACGCTCGAACCTCGAATGCAAGCCAGACAAAACCGAACTGATCTACTTCTCCAAACCCTATAGCAGGAAGCCCGTGCCCCCCCCGACACGACTCCTACTCCCCGACCCCACCAAGAACACATATTACACAGTCAAACCATCTGTATGTATCCGATACCTTGGGTTCTTCATCAATCATAAACTCTGATGGAACACACACGTGGAATATATGTGCAACAGGGCACGGGCTTTGATCAAGTCCCTCCAACTACTTGGCAACACTCAAAGAGGTATCTCTTCAACCTCTTGGCGACTCCTCTTCAACGCAATCTGCCTACTGGTACTATCATATGGCTGTCAACTTTGGATGACCCAGAAACGCAAGAAGGGTCTGATCAACAAAATTCAATTGGTAATGAACACAGGGGTAAAACTCATTTCCGGCTCCTTCCGCACTGCCCCAAGGGCACCCCTTCACAAACTAACCCGGGTACTGCCGGCCAGGCAGTACCTGGAAAAACTCGTTGCCTCCTCAGCGATTAGACTGTTCCATGTCCCCCAGACGTCCCAGCTCCTAGCCCTTCTGGGTGAAGAATGGGCACCGATGGTCCAGAGCGGCCCACACTCCAGTAATGGAGGGGTGGTGTGCAACAGTTCACTCTCTGTACGGTCTGGAGTACGGAAACAGCGCCCCACTGCCTTGGAGGCTCTCGCGGGTAGTCTAGACCCAACGAAGACACTACCTGTCGATGTCACTGCTGTTGCACCCTGGGAGGTTCCTAACTGGGAGAGCACAGTATATTGTGAAGGGAAATCCACTCCCAAACAGCGCAGGAAAATGGTGGATTGGCTTTACGCCATGAAACCAGGTGCAGACCAACTCGTCATCAGAGTCGCCGCTACTGTTTCCAACAAAAATAGGCACAACGGACTTCACGTAGGCGGTGCAGCCGCGGACTATGTCCCGTCGGACGCCCCCTCCTTTACGCATAGGTGGACGCTGGGAACGGACATGGTACAATCGGACGTAGCCCTGTTTGGCTTAGCCAAGACAGCGGAACTATTACTTGCTGAGTCCTCACGTGCCCCATTACCTAAACATATCTACATCCTCTCAGACGACCTCGCCGCCATCACACATATTACCTCTTTTAAATCCCTTGACTCACAACACGCTCTGCTGACATGGCATCAAGCCCTTACTTCACTGTTCTCACAGCCTAGGGACACGAGCATCACACTTGTGTGGGCACCAGTCGACCGGAAGAGAGCTCCGGACTCCCGCACGCACAAAGCAGCCCTTCTGGCCTGTCAGGAGGATTCCCCCCATTCCGCAAAACCCCTACGCTCACCCACATGGATACGCATCCAACTCCGTGCGGACGCCTTTAAGTCTTGGGCAACAGACTGGCATAGAGCAATTACCAAACCACACCGTCCTCAGGTGTACAATCACTCTATACCAACCACCCACCCACCAGACGGCAAAAACCACCCCCTATGGTTGGCTGCCATACCCCCCAAAAAGCCCCCGGATGACTACGTCCCAATCAGACGCCAGGCACACACAACGGCTATGCAACTAGCCACACTCCACTCCTTCACCGCCGACTACACACTCTCTCACCGCACTGATCTACCACCCGAAGCATCGACTTGTCCTCGATGCCAAACACCATACACACTCGCCCACATTCTCTACACATGCCCCACCCTCATGCCCGTAGTACACGCACACCACCTCGATCGCACATCCCTACTTAAACCCCTCGACCTCTTTGGCAATCACGCCTACTACCTCTGCCACTTCTTACAGTCCTCAAAAGCGGCTCAGAAACCAATATGGGAACCCCCTGCCCCACGCTGGCCTCATGACCCCGGATGAAGGAGCTCTCGACCGCAAGACCGGCTACACCCAGTGACACACCACGCACCGCCCCGTAAGTGCTGAGACCTTTTCATGTTTCACTTACATACCTTTGATCTGCTTGTAACACGTCCCCTTTGGAAGGGTACTATACGCCACTCTACATACCTGACCGCACGTGAGGCTCGCCTTACTACACCTTTCGTAATTTGTTGTCGCTCAGCGCTATGAGACCGGCTTTGTATTATGTACTGCCCCGGAATATAAATCAATCAAAAAAAAAAAAAAAAACATAGATGGGACTCTCAACGAAGCCAGTAGCATCACCCATAAAGTCAGACTAAAACTCAAGGTTGGCCCGACTGAAGAAAAGTATGACTTTTACATCACTTCATTGGGACCAGAAAACATCATTTTGGGACTACCCTGGCTAAGGAATCAGAATCTGCAAATAGATTGGCAGGAAGGCACAATGCGTCTCAACTCCACCGCTGAAATAGCGACCAAGGAGTATGAGATAGAGGTGACGCGCATTATGGCGAACCGTATGGAACGCCGCCATCTCCTTGCGGAGAAAGTGTTGGACACGGTCCATGACGAAGTTTTCTGTCTGGCAGGCTTTACATACTCCCAGCAAATCGCGGAAAAAGCCATTAACGCCAAACCCAAGAAAACTTTCGAGGAAATGGTACCACCACACTATCGTGACTTCGCGAAAGTATTCTCCAAAGAAGAGTCCCAGAGACTCCCGGAACATCAACCATGGGATCACGTCATAGACTTAGAACCAGAGGCAGTAAAACACTGGAAAGTCAAAACGTATCCCATGTCACCCGCAGAACAAGTGGAGTTGGATAAATTCCTAGATGAGCATATTAATAAAGGATACCTGGTCCCATCTAAGTTACCAATGGCATCACCAGTATTCTTCATTAAGAAGAAAGACAGAAAACTCCACCTCGTCCAGGACTATCGGCGTCTTAACAAGATCACCATTAAGAACTGATATCCACTTCCACTCGCGGCCGACATCATCAATCGGTTGAAGGGAGCAGAGTACTTCACTAAGTTCGACATAAGATGGGGCTATCACAATATTCGGATTCGAGAAGGAGACGAATGGAAGGGTGCTATCATCACCAATCGCGGGCTGTATGAGCCTAAAGTTATGTACTTTGGCATGACCAACAGCCCCACCACCTTCCAAGCCCTCATGAACGCCGTATTTGCGGATCTCATCGCAAAAGGAGAGGTCGCCTTCTACATGGACGACATCTTGATCTATAGCCATGACTTGAAACACCATCGAAAGATTGTAAGAGAGGTGTTACAACGGCTACAGGATCACGACCTCTACTTAAAACCGGAAAAGTGCGACTTCGAGAAACGCGAAATGGAGTACTTGGGGATGATTATCACCCCTGGAGAAGTGCGGATGGACCCTGGCAAGGTCTCCGCAGTAAGGGAGTGGCTGACCCTGACAACCCTGAAAGAAGTAAGGGCTTTCATCGGGTTCGCCAACTTCTATTGTAGGTTCATAAAGGACTTCGCGGCTATCGCCCGACCTTTACATGACCTCACGAAGAAGGATACTCCGTGGCACTGGAATCCGGAACAGCAAAATTGTCACGATTTTCCCTTCTTTTCTCTTGGACGCTTCCGTTTCTTGCTTCTTACTTCCGCACCCCACCTTGATACGCCCATAATTCCTTATGCGCCCAACCGTTTCTGATGATCTCTTTACTGTACGATACACCTTCACGCCCCCTTCCTTGTATATCAAAGTTCACGGCGCCCCGGGCTCAGCTGACTCGCACGAGGCCCCGCGCAATCGTCATGTTTCCTACTATAGTTGCGCCTTTGTTCTGCTTTCACTCAGAACCCATATATCGTGCCATATGTTTGTTGCGTACAAACATCCTGTACTAGTATATAAGTCGCACGCTACCTAGCTTGTATGGTAGACTTGACTTCTTGTGTAATACCACATTGTTGTCAATCCATGAACGACTTTACGCTCGCCTTTTCGCTTGAGCACGACTTTGGTTCGCCTTTGCGCTTGAACCCCAGAATCCCCCAACTATCACCCACATGTCTGAGGAGACCGAAGGGTGCTTATTCATCATTGAACTCAGTCTTAACCGACTGTCTCACGTCCCGTCACCTCGGCCTGAACGACTTAGTGACGTGCACGTCGCACATAACGTTCCTGTGGTAACGTTACAAAAATGCTTTCGACACGCTGAAGGAACGCTTCGTACAGGAACCCATCTTACAGGTGTATGACCCACAACTACCTATGCGTGTTGAGACAGATGCATCCGGATTTGCTACAGGTGGCATACTTACTCAGAAGTATCCCGATGGTCTCTGGCACCCTGTCGCGTACCGCTCTGAGTCTATGAGTAAAGAGGAACGCAACTACGAAATATATGACAGGGAAATGCTCGGCTTGATTCGCGCCTTAGAGGACTGGAGACACTTCCTCGAAGGCATCTCCTTTGAAGTGATCACTGACCACAAAAACATGGAATGGTGGGCCAGTATGAAGGACTTAAATCGCCGGCAAGCACGCTGGGTGTTATATCTAAGTCGCTTCACCTTTAAGATCACTTACAAGAAAGGAGACTCCATGCAAGCCGATGCATTAAGCTGATTCTCCAAAGACCACATCAAGGATAATGAGGATAATTGCCAGGTCCAAGTCTTAAGGCCTGAGCACTTCCTCAATGCTGCACAAGCTCACTTCGTGCCAGAAGTGGACTCCCTGGGCAGTCGCATCAGACTCGCATCCATAAGAGAAGCCGAAGTCATAGAGGGTCTTAAATCATTACAAAAGACCGCTCCTAAGGCTCTCATGGATGGAGTCGCGCTGTGGGAGGAAGAAGACGGTTTAGTTTATCACAGGGGGAAACTTTACGTTCCCAACGACCGTGCCCTATGTCACGACGTGGTTAAGTCATGCCACGACACGACTATGACCGGTCACCCTGGAAAGAACGGAACCATTGAGCTAGTCAGCCGTTACTATTGGTGGCCACGCATGGCAGGCTTCATTGCCTCATACGTAGAAGGATGTGATCAATGCCAATGCTATCGCAAAGATCTACACCCCAAAGCAATTATTCAGCCGCAAGAAGTACCCGAGGGTCCTTGGCAGTTAATTGGAATCGATCTAATCGGTCCACTGCCCATGTCACGTGGAAAGGATATGATCCTTAACATAGTGGATCATTACACCAAACAGATCCATCTATTTCCAGTGACCTCTCAAATTACAGCTGATAGGGTTGCATCCATCTACTTTGAGCAAGTCTTCCCCTTGCATGGGATCCTGCGTAAAATCATAAGCGACCACGGACCCCAGTTCACTGCAAGGAGCATGCGTGCCCTCTATAAGCGGTTAGGGATAGATGCAGGTCTTACCACAGCCTATCACCCTCAAGCTAATGGACAGGTAGAGCGCAAAAATCAAGAAGTAGAAGTCTACTTGCGCCTGTTCATCAGCAAAAGACAGGATGATTGGGCAGACCTGCTCCCTACAGCGGAATTCATGATAAATAGTAGACTCAACTCAGCCATGGGTCATACACCCTTTGAGCTACTCTATGGCTATACACCAGACTTCACAATTCCTGCTGGCAGACCCACAGGTATCCCAATGCTCGACAAGCGTCTTCAAAAGCTAACTTCCTCTAGAAAGGACGCAGAGGCAGCACTTCACTTAAGTAAACAGCGAATGCAGACAGACGTTGAACAAAGACATAAGCCATACGTCTTCAACGTTGGGGATAAAGTCTGGCTGCAAGCCAAACAGATTAAGATACATCAGCAGTCATCCAAACTGGGCCCTAAACAACTAGGCCCATTTGAAGTCACCAAAGTCTTAAGTGACGTCGACTACAAGCTTGCACTTCCCCCTGCACTGCGTATCCACAATGTATTCCACATGGACCGCCTCTCTCCTTATAAAGGAAATGAAGTGAATGGCCTGCTACCGCCTCCTCCTGATCCAGTCGTTATTGAGGGAGAAGAAGAGTATGAAGTAGACCACATAAGAGACTCCAAACTCTTCAGTCGTACTCTGAAATACCTCGTTCGCTGGAAAGGGTATGGTGAAGGCGAGGACACATGGGAACCCACAAAGAATCTGGCAAACGCCCTGGAAAAAGTTGAGCAGTTCCATCAACAGAACCCGGGCGCTCCCAGAAAAATAGTGGCTCTCCTTTACGCGTCCTTACCTTGGCAGAATCCATTCGTTAACACGGAGGCCAACATGGACGTCAGCCCTTAAGGAGGGGGGTGATGTCACAGACGCGTTCATTTTTGCCTTTTGTGGATCACGTGACCTACCATCACGTTCTCTAGTCAGTCACGTGAAATATTGTGCACTTTCATCACGTGACCCTGGGAAAGTATCTCCATACAAGGGATATCCCTTTATGGTCACATTCTATATACGGACAGACTCTCTGATTGGTAGATAAGGATAGAACCTTCTAGTACACTCTAGATTACGCTTAGTAGGCATGTATTATGCGCTGTATTAGGTTTTACTCAGCGACACGTCATATGAAGTCAGCCTTGATGACAGTGCATCAGTCAGCACTAAAAGATAAGGCTATTAATAGACACGACGCATCAGCTCTTTAGTCATAGTCAATTACTTTACACTTAGTAACAGTGTCCAAGCTCCGACTTAATCACAGCCACAGTAGATACTTAAGCTTGCCTGTAGCGTCCTGAGTGGAACCAACTTGTCCTCTTGGTTCTCCACTCAGGTGCACATTCCATTGTATTCCTTACAGTCTCCAATCTAACTTGTCCTCTTGGTTCTCCACTCAGCTTACCACTGTGTGACACAGCATACTCGCCCCTTGCATAAAGGTGCTTTAGTGTGCACACGCTCCACATTGACTGTAAGTCTAGCGCGTGATTTATCTCCACGCCAAGCTTGAGTCCTCACCCTTGGCAGTTCACATCTTTTCACTTGACTTGGCGTAGCGTTAAGTCACACCGCTACAGCAACAAGTAGCAAAAGAAATTGGAATCGGAAAGAATAAACGTGAAGATGGAAACAAGGTGAGGGGAATTGAAGGTGATGAAAGGGTAAATGAAGACTCGGAACAAGAGTTGGAGATTAGGAATGATGGAGACTGACTTGCTGATCTAGAAACATGTCAAGCTAGGGTGATGTGGACAGGAATCGAGTGGGTGTTGTGGACCAACAGGGACTGATTGACATGGTATTGGCCACCAGAGGCGACCGAGAAGAGGTTGAAGAGGTTGAAGGTTGAAAGGAATAGGAGGAGGATGGAGGGGGAATCAAATGACTCCGCCTCACTGGGGCAGCCAATGTGTAAGGACGGTGAGGGTCCTAGGTGAGTTCGAAGGTGGAGGTGTTCCACTCCAAAGGAAGGGGGTAGGAAGAAGTGAGAATTGTCCTTCGAGTGCCCGCGTTTGGGCCTGACTTCCGGGGCAATCACACTGAGTAGAAGAGATAAAAAGGGGGTGACCGAGCACTCTCTTTTATTCAGCAAGAAGTAGAAGTTTTTATACAAAAGATACCTGTAGCTAATGCTAAGGTAAAAGAGGAACATAAAGGGTAGCATATAAGAGGAAAGAAGCATAGACAAAGGGCCGCATGGCCAATGGAATCGAGATATGAAAATGAGTGGTTTCGGACTCAGCCCGAAGGCTGGCCTTACAGCGGCAGCGGTCATAGTGGGAGGGCCCTCACAGAGGGGCTGAGGTATTTGTGGATCAAAGGTGGAGGAAGTGAGGGCAGTGTACCGTGATAAGGGGTACGAGTGGGAAAGTGAGTGTGAGAGATTAATGAGCATGGTGGGGGGTCAAGTTGAAGGGGGAACCAATGGCTTAGCCCCGCTGCCACAGGGTTTCGCCTTCCACCACTTCAACTCCCCAGAATGCCCAAAGGCAAAGAGGGTTCGGCCTCCCATAGACCCCTAAGAGATTCCCTGGAGGGATCCTTAAAGGAGATAACACAGGATGAGACCAAACCGGGTGCATACAAGTGTGGTGCCCTCACCCATGAGGGAGCCTGTGTGAGTCTCAGCATCCTATACATGGGGTTATCCGTGAGGAGTGCTGCATGGAGTTCAAAAGGGGAATAGGGGCCACAGGTTAAGGATGCTCTGGTGGGAATGCCATTGATGGTGAGGCAACCCCATTTGCAATTATCCCATGCTAGGACAGGAAGAGGGGAGGTGGTGTCAGCGGATAGGAAAACTGCCAGTGAGTCAGAGATGATGTGTGAAGTGGAGTTGAGATGATGGGCTGTGGTATCCGGGCCAGCGGTGAGTACCAGGTTGTTCTTCACTGTCCACCAAGCAGCGGACAGGGTGACAGCATGGCCTCCTTCCAGAAGCATGGAGTTAAGGTGGGTGATCAGCTCCTGAGGGTTGCGGCGAACCCCAACAGGAGCCAGTGACCCCACAGTGTGGTGGGGTGTCACAACCAGAGATGGTTGCACGGGGAGTCTCACTGCCAAGGCAAATGAGGCACGAGGAGGGGGTGTGGGTTTGGCAGGTGGGGTGGGAATGGGAGCCTTGGCAGGTGGTACCGCAGCAGGGGTAGGAGCCTTGGCAGGTTTCTGCTTCTTAGCACAAGGGGTCGAAACAGGGGCAGGGGCAGTGGCTGGGGCAGCAGCTGGAGTGGGAGGTGGGGGGGGTGGCATAGGGGAGTCCTCTTTGATCTGAATAGGTGGGGGAAGAGGGGGTGCATCTGGAGCACGTACCAGGATGGGTGAGGGAAGGGGGATAGAGGGGGGGGGGGCGAGTATGGAGTTCTGCGACTGTATTGACAAGCCGCATCATCTGGGTCTGCATCACCTCAATGGACCCAGAGAGAGCCATCATGCCTTGGGCCAACAGGAGGGTCAACCGGGCAACAGCATTGCTGATGGCCCTGTCAAGGTCATCAGTGGGGAGGGGGTTGGTGGGGCGGGTGGGAGAGGGAGGGCAGGAAGGGCCAGAGTACACTGAAGGTGCACCTAGGTGAACAAGTGGGTTGAGCCAAGCCAATGAAGGGCAGTCAGCCCATCCCAGTGAGAGGCTGGAGTGTTGAGATTGTCAACCAACTCAGCAGCAAAGGCAGCCTTTGAGCAGGGGGTTGCCAGAGGGAGTGAGTGTGGACATGTCAGAGAGGAGCATTACTAGATACTCAAGGCCAGAGGCCTCAGTAGCATTGGGATTGGGTTGGAGGTTGTTGGTGATATGCTTGCCCAGATCAGAAGAGTTATCATGGTACTCCCTCCTCCCAGGTTCACCGCTGTCATCCATGAGGGCATCACAGACATCAGCTAAGTGTTCTGGGGGGAAGTCGTTGTCTGTGTAAGAATATCGAGACATAGGAGATGGTGGTGGTAGGAGGTCAAGGAGCGCCGGTGTAGTTACTACTATTGCCAAGCAACTTTATGTTTGACTTGTTAGAGACAAGCGTATTCATATTACCCCAACAGTGGACTTGATAGCTTATTGGCTGAGACTGCCTTGAAGCATGCATGGTGTTATGTTTCATCTTGGACTGCTCAGCCCGGCTGTGAACTCTGATGTGTTCACTATGACCCAATGTGTCAGGAGTAATTGTTGATAAGTGACCTTTGCGCACTTAGTGGCTCTGGACGGACCGGACTTGCAGCATGGACTGCTTTAGATAAGATTTACAGGACTTGTAGATTAGATATTTGATCTGTACAATATCGGACTTCCCTCTTATCTATGACATCATGTATAATGACATCATTCGGACTTCTCTGGACTTTACATTGTACTTTGCGTCTTTGTACTTTCCTTTGTTCTATCCTTATTGTGATGTCACTATGATATCATCTTGGTCTGGATTTCTCTTGTTCTTATCGCCTTGTTCTCCTTTTGTATATTCCTCTTGTCCTATACTGAGAACAATGCTCCTTGTAATACATGACTCTGTGTTACCCTCCTTGTATCAGTGTCACTCTCTGTAAAGTATAAGTAGTGTAGCTTGTACGCTCCTGGTCCACATCAGTTCCTCACTGCTTGTGTGCCAGGTATGTTCCCCCCTTCTCCAATGTAACATCAGTTCCTCACTGCTTGTGTGCCAGAACTACCTTCCAGCTTCTCTTGCAAGATCCCCCTCTGCTGCTTCCAGCTGCTCAGCGTATCTCACCACAGTTTCCCTTGTCACTGTGAGTATGCTGTCCATCTCTGCTGTTCATCAGGTTATGGGCCCTGGTGCCCTAGCCACTCCACTTGGCTGGTCACTGTGTTCCTAGGATCACACATCAGGCTAAGGTCTGTCTGGGGCCTCACCAGCCTTGCCCAAGGCAGAGTGCAGTGGGGCGCCACTTGACTCTGCTGAGGAACCTCCTGTGTATGTACTGCCCAGTAGTCCTACTTTCACCCCTGCTGTTTTCCTAGCCCCTGCGCTATGCGCAAGGAGATTGGACCTGGTAGCCCTTTAATCAAAATATCCAGGCATGCATGGCCCACTGGGCTGTGTATTGTGGAGCTTAGCGCCAGCTGTCTCTGGTGCTCCACACTGGGCGCAGGATCTCCTCACCATGGGAGTGTAAAACCTGGTTCAGGCTCTGGGGGGTGTTCACCTTATGGTGTTCTGCAACCAGGCACCTGCCTTGTAGCGGCAATGGGAAAGGATTCAGTAAAGCCACTTGTGGCGATGAGGCAACCAAAAGGCCGAGGAGGCTGAGGTAGACAGCCTTGGGCTCTGAAAGATATCCCTTCACCTTCCCCCTGACGCAAACAAATGAGCTGTGTCCTAGACACATCCTGGCTGGCAGCTAGCTCTTTGTATGGCAAAGGGACATTTCCAACCTGGGCCTAGCCCTTGTATCACTGGCATACAATCAGGAGGCAGGACGTGTTAGCGTTCTGGCCTTACAGAATCACAGACAGGAGTGGTACACCCCTTATCTTATCTTAGCAAACTATGAAGCACTGTCGCTGACTGCTCCTCAGCGACAGATAAATCATCCCAATGTCTGGCTCTACATCTGCCGCCCCCTCTGGGTCCACACCCTCTGTCCACGCTGCTGCAGCTGCCAACACAACCTTCGGCATGCCCTCTGGCATCCACCTGTCGCAATTCGACGGTACTGGCTGGAACGAATGGGCTGGTACCATTGAAGCCATCCTCACTCTTCACGAGGCTGAGGATGTGTTCACTCTGGATCACAGCTCCCTCTGGCACTGACCCCACTGACTGGGAGTCTATCCAACAGTCGTTCCAAGGCGTACCTCCGCCTTTACCTTAAGCCAGATGTCTATTCCCTCATTGCCGACAACACAGCCTACCCCTACTTTCAAGTCGAAGTGGGAGAAGCTGAAGGATGTGTATGCTGGTGCTTCAGGCAGCACCACCATCTTTAACTTGTGGATTCAGTTAACTCAAGCCCGACTCGACGACTCCGCACCCATGGCCCCACAACTGGCCAAGCTCAATGAGCTGCAGGTGTCTCTTTCCAACGCACAGATGGGTGTCACTGACACTCAATACTGTCTCATTCTCCTCCACGCCCTGCCCTCTTCCTATGAAGTGCTGGCATCCACCATCCTGGCCGGCGGTGTCCCCACCACTCTGAAGCACGCTGAAATCATAGCGCGCATAGTGTCGGAGGAAGCGCGTCGCTCTGGGCCATCAGGCTCTTCTTCCCTCAACAAGGTGGCCCCCGTCAAGCAGACGGGCAAAAAGGGCAAGAAAGACCACTCCGGTCTGACCTGCCACTACTGCAACAAAAAGGGCCATATCAAGCCTGACTGCAGGAAGAGGAAAAAGGATGAGGCTGATGCCAAGGCAAAGGAGAATGGCAGCAATAAGGCCGCCAATAGTCACATACTTGTACCTACCACCGCCTCCATTACTGAGGTGCCGGAGCCCATTGACTGGGCTTCTGAATCTATTGGTGTTGCTCTGTATGCTGCCTCGCGTGTGCGCTGGATGATGGACAGTGGTGCTACACACCACATCACACCACATTGGTCTGACTTCAAGGACTACACCCCCACAAAAGGCACTGTACGCCTGGGTGATAAGTCCACAATAGACCAAGTGGGTGTCGGATCTGTCGTCTTTACAACGAGCCAAGGCATCCCTATCACCCTAAGCAATGTACTACACCTACCACAGGTGAAGACACACTTCTTGTCGACGCGTGCCCTAGCACAAAAAGGTGCTGAGATTGCCTTTGACAGTGGCTGCTTTAAAATATCTGTCAATCAAAAGTGTGTGGCCAAAGGCTACCTTGAGGACAACCTTTACTGGTTGGACGCTGCTAGCGTCGGCCTCAATGCCCACACAAAATCTAGTGCTGCCACACTAGATATCTGGCATCAGCGCATGGGACACATCTCCCCTGCTGCTCTTAAGTCACATGGTCCCTCTGCCACTACTGGCATGGACATAGATGCTTCTACCACGGCCAAGACAGTGTGCCGTGGGTGCGAGATGGGCAAGTCCACTTGCCAACCCTTTTCTGTGTCCTCCAACAAGAGGACAACTCGTCCATTTGAGATTGTACACAGTGACCTTGCCAGTCCAATGCAAACTCAGTCCCTGCAAGGCTCAACGTACACAGCCACCTTCATAGACGACCACACTAAGTTCACTGTGGTCCACTTCCTTAAGTCGAAGGACCAGTTTGCTAAGTCGCTGCAGATGTATTTGGCATGGGGTGAAACCCAATCAAGCCATAAGCTGCGCGCCCTGCACTCTGACCGTGGCGGCGAATACATGTCGAGTGTCACGCAGGACATTCTTAAGCAGAAAGGGATAGAGCATCACCTCACGATGCCAGGTTCTCCACAGTTTAACAGAAAAGCCGAGCGGTTTAACCGCACCTGTTACGTTTCGCCCCGAACCCCGCGCGACCAGTGCAGACTCGTGCAGCACCGCCGAGCAGTACCGCGCCGAATGGGTTGCAGCCGCCAGAAGTGAAGGCATCGACCCCGGAAATATCCTGTATTATGAGCAGTGACCCGGGCTGGCAAGCGCCCTGGGAATAGCCGAAGAAGACGTCAAGCGCCCGTCACGTGACCCTGGCACGTGACCTGGTCTAGACCCGCACCAGAAGGATCCAGATGAGCTTGTGCCTGGATCGTGATTGGATCTGCCTCATGGACTGTATGGTTCCTAGTTTCTGATGGATTGTCTGATTGTGCCTGTGGCTTGATGCGCCCAGGAGTTGTATGTTTCAGCCACTGATTGATGGACTTCTGACCCCGTTTCACCTTTGCCTCATTGTTGACCTTGTGACTGTATGCCCCTGACTCATGTTGTTTCACTTACGATTGGACGATACGTACTAGGTTTCGGACTCCAAGCTGAGCCTGAAGGCTCCTTGGATGTGTATAAGTAGCACCCCAGTCTCGCTGATATCCCTCAGCTTGACTTCTTGTATTCTACCAGCCTACAAGTAGACCGAAGCAGATACAGGTAGCCCCTGTATAGTTATCCCCTCTCCGATCCTGTCTCCTTTGCTTGAGCACGTCCTCCTCTTCTTCTTTGCCACCCGCGTTACGCACATCCTCGCCGTTATCGCCTACGGTATTGTTCAAACCCTAGAAGAACTCAGCAAATCCCAAGATCTCGAGAATCCGGCCGGAAGATAGACCAGTCGAAGTCTTGGTCGCCACCGTGATACCACAAGAACCCCCAAGTTTCCCGTCGAGTGCCAGACTCCGGAAGGTACGCCCGCTGGAGCGTAACAGCACCATTATGGATAAGGCAATGGCCATGCTACACACTGCTGGCTTGTCTAAAGGCTTCTGGGAGCATGCGGTGTGTGCAGCTGTGCACATCTACAATCACTCACCAGTCCGCGGACTTAAGTGGCGCACCCCCTATGAGCTCTGGCACTCTGGCAAAGTGCCCGATGTCTCCCACTTACGCATCTTTGGATGCAAAGGGTATATGCACGTACCCACTGATAAGCGTCGCAATTTGGATGCGAAGGCCATTGAGGTCATGCTTATTGGGTTTGAGCCCGAATCTAAGGGCTATAAGCTCTGGGACCACTCAACCCGCTCCGTTCGATTGTCCAGGGATGTGACATTCGACGAGAGTAGCTTCCCGTCCCTTCAGGGTGCTGAGACACACCCCACACCTTCCCCTATAAGCCCACCGGTAGTGACACCAGTTACAGTGACTGCTGTACCTAGCACGTCGGCGTTACCACCACAGCGAGCCGCCTCCCCTGCACACTCACACAGTAGTGAGGAGGAGGACGTAGAAGACCTATTAGACCCCAAACTTGAGCGTCCACACACCACCACTCCCTGCCACACTGCCCCCTCCGCCAACCACTCCTAAGCGTGAGCAGCGCACTCCCTGTAACGTCTACCACAGACGTTGGCCTGACTTAGGCGTCGGTGTAACGTGGGTTCCCTTCTGGTCAGAAACGATGGTTGTCGGGGGAGTCGGGAAATACCGCAGGATGCCGCTGATAAGCTCCAAGGTGATCGCGGTAAGTGTAGAGAGGGAGATCAAGAGGAACGTTTGGAGGGATCGCGGGGACTTTGCGTATGTACCTCCAACTGGGGTGGTCGACGATATAGTAGCACTTGTACGGTCGTGCGACTCGGGAGTTGAGATATTCAAAGACAAGGTGACACGTGGTACCGGGCGGGTAAGAGACGGTCGGCGTATCCACCATTCACGAGGGAACTGGGGATTGGAGGTCATGGGGATCCCTTCTTGGTCTAAGGGATATGCCGGAGCTAGTTCACTTAAGGATCGACAAGACCCTTAGCACAATAGACGAGTTAAGGAGTGGTATTCGAAGAAGACCAAGATGGGGATCCTGGTCCGTAGCACTACAAGCTTAAATACATGTAAGGGAGCCAGTTCTAGCTCCACTCGAACTTGTATGTAGCCAATAGCGTAAATACCATAAATCCCATGACGGGGATCCTAGGAATCAGTCATCCACAACGTAACAGTGATATTGTACAACAATAGAACTCGGGGCTAAACGCATAAGGCGCATCACGTACAACAATAGAGGGCATCAGTCAGCCAGAACACGAGGTAACAAGATCCGAAGTCCATGACACATTACTACTGACATACCAAGTCATCGTGTATACGTCAGAGTTCACAACCGGGCCGGGCAGTCCAAGGACAGAATGTAACACTCCCACTTCACCCCCGCCTCACCAAGGTGCAACACACATTATGCGCAGTGTCCCTCCACCCTCGCCAGAAATGCCTGGGGGTTTTGAGGATCATGCACAGCGTAGTCAGCTGTTGCGTGAAATGGACAATGCACCAAGGCGATCTGGTCACGCACCTGTGCCCAACCCCCGCTACTTCAATGCGGACAATACGGCATTGCGCGGCAGGCGTCTGGGGTATGCTGTAACGTTACCACAGGAACGTTATGTGCGACGTGCACGTCACTAAGTCACTCAGGCCGAGGTAACGGGATGCAAGTTGGTCTGTCAAGACCGAGTTCGATGATGAATAAGCACCACACGGTCTCCTCAGACACATAGGTGATAGTCGGGGGTTCTGGGGTTCAAGCGAAAAAGCAAACCAAAGTCGTGCTCAAGCGAAACAGCGAGCAAAAGTCGTTCGTGGATTGACAACGATGTGGTATTACACAAGAAGTCAAGTCTACCATACAAGCTAGGTAGCGTGCGACTTATATACTAGTACAGGATGTTTGTACGCAACAAACATATGGCGCGATACGTGGAGTCTTAAGCGAAAGTGGAACAAAGGCAGAACTATAGTAGGAAATATGGTGATTGCGCGGGGTCATGTGGGAGTCAGCTGAGACCGGAGCGCCGTGAACTTTGATATACAGGGGATAGGACGTAAGGGCGTATCGTGCGGCGAAGAGATCATGGAAAACAGTCGGGCGCGTGATGAGTTATGTAACGCTACCACAGCGTCTTAGTTCGACTTGAACTCGGATGAAGGCGTTCACGACTTAGCTGGTCGAGACTGCGTGCGCAATGTCTCCGTGATCCCGTAGAATACGACTAAGGCGATCCACAAGATACGCCCTAGTAGCACTAAGGCAACTCCGGTCTGATGCGCCGAAAGGGCCAGGGTCCTAGACTCGAAGGTCAAGACAATAAGACAGGCGTTTACAGGAGATAAGAGGAATTCCTCGAAGCCCCTTTAGAAGACGAGTTATAGAGTGGTATTGAGAAGAAGACCAAGATGCTTTTCTTGGTCTTCACGAGCCACTATTTATACATGTTCTAGAGGCAGCTTTAAAGCTCCTCTTCAGGTAGTGTCCTGTAGCGTAAGTAGCTCGAACCCTACTACAGCTATCCTAGTAATGAGTCATACTAACTATCACATGCTAGTACGACCCGTGCTGACTGATACAAATGGTCCATGACTAATACTCGCTTACTATCGTAGTCATAACCGTATAGTAAGCGTCCACTTCACTCCTCGTACCGTAATATGGGTCCGATCGTAACAAGTTAGGGGCGTAACAAGATGGGACATAGGAATAAGAAACAAGGGATGGAAGCGTCCGAGAGAAAAGAGAAGGAAAATCGTAACATTACCCCCCTGCTAGACCTGAAGTCGCCACGACTTCAGTCGCTGCCAACGTAGTCGTATACGTCAGCGCTGGGGTCGTTAGTTTCATCATCCCGGTCATCCACCGGGCAGACGTGTCGGTGAAGGAATAGGTACCTTCCGCGCTCCCCACACCGCCTGCACATCTCGTACTGCGGACACTCTATCTTGTTGTGTCGTGCGTCGAACCTGAGACACTTTCCGCACCACCGAGGACGCTCAGAGGGTTCCTCAAAGGCGGGGGTGATGGGCGCAAGTCGGTGAATGAGGCAGTTAGCCGACTCATGGGCCCGGCTCGCGCACCACGTACACACTCCAGATGGAGGCCAACTCGGGCACTCACTCATCTTATGGCCCCGCTTCTTGCACAGGTAGCACTTTCGTTGCTTTTGTGTGCGACTGGGCCCGTCCACGAGGCGGGGCATCTCGACTGGCCCGCCAGGTCGCGGTGCCAGAGGGAGCTCAGGGTGGAGATATCGGGGGCGTACCAGGCGGGTGGTGAGTTCGACGAATTTGTCTGTTATTAGTGGGATGGCGCCCGCGTACTGCAGACGTTTGGTGATACCCTCCAGTGTGGTGTCTAGGTGGAATTGATCCCGCGTGGCTTCTTGTTCAAGCCGTCTTAGGTCCGCCCAACGCGCGTCCAGGGCGATCTTGTCCCCGAGGCACTGCCGCAACCTCGAAACCTCCGCCGACAGACGGGGATTTTTGAGTTCGCTCAGGACCTCGTTGATGGTAACGGCGCGAGGATCTTGCGGACTGAAGACAGCGAGCTGATGAGGGGAAATAGCGGGATGCATAGCCGTAGGGCGGGGTGTAGACAGGTAGACTTCTTGGCAGTAACACAGCTTGCCTCTCCCTAGGGTTCCGACGATTTCACGATAGTCCCGACGATAGTAAATGTACTTCGCCAGGACTTTCGTGATGTCGTCTTCCAAAGGGATCATAAGGGGGAAGAAAAATGGAGTGTCGGGGGCGTTAAGGAAAAATGGCAGACCAGGGTCGTCAGATTCTTCGTCATCCCCCTCATCGATCGGCTCCTCGTCGTCATCAAGAGATGCGAGACGAGGGTCGGGCCTGAGTCGACGTGGGGGTACGGCTGGTGTTAGGGAATAGGGGTGAGGGAGCTCCGAGGCTAGCTGTGACATAGGAACAACTGGTGTGAGCCCCGGGGGTGCTTCAAGGAGGGGGGCCGCCTCTGGTTCGAGCGGTGGTGGGGACGAAGGGGGAGGTGTGGGGCCAGTAGGTGAGACATTGAGGGCGATGGCTAGAACGGGAGTGGGAGGTCGGGATGGGACCACCGAGTACGGGGTCCAGGCTATGAAGGGGGTCGGGATCCCTTCGGACTGCGAAGGGACTGTGAGTCGTTCGAGAATGATAGCAGATGGGGGGCGTGGTCGGTCATTGGCTGGGACGGTGTCATGGGTAATGGGGGTCAACATGATAACTGTGGATGGGTGGGCCGTCTTTGCCTCGTCCCCTTTTTATAAGTTTCGCCCTGCTCCATCAGCGGTGGGGTTGCGGCGATAGAAGTCTGCGATTGTGTCTGGTGCATGTGTGACGTGGTCAGCTGGTTCCCACGTGCTGTCACTCATGGGAAAGCCCTTCCACTTGACTAGGAATTGGAGTTTGCGCCCTCGCCCGTGGAGCCGCGATCCCATGACCTGCTCCACTTCGAATTCCTCCTCGCCATCCACAAGTTCAGGGGGAGGACGTGGGAAGTTCTTCCCATGCAGTTCCGTCTCCTTATAGGGTGTAAGAAGGTTTGCATGGAACACTGGGTGTATCTTCCACGTGCTTGGCAGCTCCAACTCATACGTCACTTCCGATAAGGCCTTCTTAATTCGGAAAGGCCCATGACGTTTAGGGGCCAGTTTCACAGTGGGGTAGAAGGTTCTGAGGTTCGTTCCTTCTAGCCAGACCTGGGCCCCTTCAGCGTAGGGGACAAAGCGGCTTCTTCCCCTTTTCGCCATGAGGTTCTGCGTGTGTTTGATGCAATCTTGCGCGTGTTGTCGTCTCATGGTCATTTCGTCTAGGCGTTGGTCAACCGACGGTGCGGGGGTGGGTTTCGAAACCCAATTAGTTCGTGGTTCCCATCCCATAATGAGTGAGAATGGGGAGTGCTTTGTTGTGGCATTTGGCCAGGAATTGTGCGCAAACTGTGCCACTGGGAGTGCTTCCGCCCAATTATCCTGTTGCACGTTGCTCCAATGGCGCAGATATTGTTCCAGCCATTGGTTGGTGCGTTCCGATTGGCCGTCTGTTTGGGGGTGATATGCGGTAGAGATGTTCTGTCGTATCCCAAGCGTGCTGCACAACCCTCTCATGAATGTGGATGTAAACTGTGGATCTCGATCGGTGATGAGCTTGTGTGGTATCCCGTAGTGTGGGTAGACGTGTTGGAGGTATAGTCAAGCTACTCCTTCAGCGGTGATAGTTTCGTGACAGGGTATGAAGATCGTGGCTTTTGAACAGTCATGGTCGGTGATCGTAAGGATGGAGTCAAATCCCTGAGACGGAGGTAGTTTGGTGATAAAATCCATCGAAATGACTTCAAATGGTTCTGCTTCCGGGTCGGTGGATATGGGGAATAAGTGGGGTTTTTGTCGGTGGGGGTTGATTTTGTTGGCCTGGCATACGGCGCATCCTTTGACATACTCTTCGACATCTTCTCGTATAGTGGGCCACCAATAGTCGCGTCGTACTAGTTCGCATGTATTGGCAATTCCGGGGTGGCCCATGCTTGGAGAGTCGTGAAAAAGAGTGATTACCCCCCGCTTAAGATCGTTGTCCCCGACAACGACTAACGCGTCGTCTTTCCACCATAGCCCATCATGCTGTTTGAGGTTGTGGTGTTCGGCCCATCGTGCCGCTTCCTCTTTGCCAGCGTTCTGAGCCACCCAGGACCAAATATCCATATCACATATTGACATTTGGGTGGCTCGGATGAACCTTTCTGCTGGTAAGACGATGACATTGGTGTTGTCCCCTTCGCCGGACTCGTAGTCCGACCGCCTGGACAGGGCGTCTGCGCGCATGTTCTTCGTTCCGGCTACGTGTCTCAGAATAAAATCGTACTCTGACAGCTCTAGGAACTCGCGTGCGATCCTTCGGTTGATCTTTCGGGGTTCTTTCCAGTATTGGAGGTTCGCGTGGTCGGTGTGGATAATGACTTTATGAGGGGATCCCACGAGATATGTCCTCCATGCTCGTAGCGCTTTAACTACGGCTAGTAACTCCCGATCGTAGATGTCGTAGTTTCATTCCGTCTCCGTAAATGACTCGGAGTGGAATGCTATGGGGTGGAACCTTTTGTCGGGGCCTAGCTGATTTAGCACTGCTCCGACCGTGACATTTGACGCGTCAACTTCTAATTCGAATGGTTTGGTGAGGTCTGGGAACAGGAGTACTGGTTCTTCGCATATGTGCTTTTTGATGTCTTCGAAGGTGTTCTGCTGTGTGTCACCCCAGTGCCATGGGATCCCTTTCTTTGTTAGGTCGTGAAGGGGTCGGGCAAGTTGGGAGAATCCTCGTATGAATCTCTGGTAGAAGTTGCAGAATCCTTAATGGGGTCCATCCGTAACCGCCCATGACCAATGATAAGACCTAAGTACTCCATTTCATAGACTTCAAATTCGCACTTTTCTGGTTTTACATAGAGGTCGTGTTCTTCGCAAAGTCGTAGTACTTCATGAAGGACTTTCCTATGATGGTGTTTGTCGTCTGCGGTAGCAACGAGGATATCATCCATGTAGACAACAACCTCGTTTGTCAAGATGAGATCGCGGAAGATTGTGTCCATCATCGTTTGGAAGGTAGACGGGGAATTGGTAAGGCCGAAGAACATGACACGCGGCTCGAACAGGCCTTGGTTGGTTTTGAACGCCGCTTTCCATTCATCTCCTTCCTGAATGCGAACGTTATTGTACCCCCATCGGATGTCTAATTTCGAATATAGGCGTGCGCCTCTGATGCGGTCGACAAGTTCGGGGATGAGTGGCAGGGGGTAGTGGTTCTTTATAGTGAGTTCGTTGAGACGTCGATAGTCCTGCACCGGACGTAGCTTTCCATCTTTCTTTTTAATAAAGAAGAAAGGTGATGCATAGGCGGATTTCGAAGGGCGAACGTATCCCTTTTCGAATTGCTCGTTCAGGAAGGCCGTGAGTGCCTCTCCTTCGTTTGCAGTGAGTGGATACACCTTGCAATCGAGTGCGGTGGGCGCGTTGGGGAGTAATTCGATGGCGTGATCCCATACGCGGGATGGGGGAAATCGATGTGACGCTTCTTCACTGAATACCCTACGGTGTGCCCAGTATTCTGGAGGAACCATTTCCTCAAATGTTTGGGCCTGTTTCTTTGCCGCTTCCTGCTGGGCGAGTTCCGATGCAGTGGTTGTCTTTCGCAGGAAAGTAATATTCGGCTCCGATTCTTCGTTCACAACCTGCTCCCATGCCTCCTCATCGAGCTCATACGCCTGCAGGGCTTTAATAGCGGCTTCCAATGGCATGGCGTCGCTCTGAAGGTTCAGGCTAGAGATTACGACCGGTTGGAAGTTTTCGTTCAGCGTGGCATTTCTCCACTCTATCTCAGGCTCGAAGGCCGAGAACCAGGGGTAGCCCAGGATCGCTTCATCTTTTCCTAGGTTGGTTACCAGGAAACGGAGTGTCTTCGTGCGCTCACCAGTCCGCACCGTCAAATCGGTGTACTGGGTTATTGCGCCATCTCGGTTGTACGTTCCATCAACGTTCCATATGGTGATGGGGACGGAGACGGGTCGGGTTCCGAGATGCGTTCGTTTGAGCAGTTCCGCACAAATAAAGTTGTCGGTTGCTCCAGAGTCCAACAGGACCTGTCGTTCGGCCGTCGCGTTTGCAGATTTGAAAAGAACTGGGATTCGCATGGATCGATATCTGCTATAGTACACGTGTAGCGCCTTCGCCCAGGCCGATGGGTTTAGGCGTTCGGAAAATCCTTTCCTCCAAAAAGCTTCTCCACCAAGAGGTCCCGCACTTCTTTTGGCTGAGTGGCCAGCGCTGCGATCTGAGCGTCAGCCGCTTCATCATTCGACAGTACGCGGTTTGCTGATATGGCGACTCGAGTAACAAGGGGGGGAGGCGATACTGCGGAGGTAGCGGGGATGGGAGGAGGTGCTCCTCCGTCGCTTGTGGTCTGAGCAGCGCGAGTGCCTTTTTGTGGGCAATTACGCGACACATGACCCTTTTCTCCGCATCGGAAACATCTCCCCTCCGCGACCATCCTTTGCTTCTCAGCGTCTGTGAGGGTAGCGCGGGCTCTAGTGCGGCTAATATCCATGGTGTTTGGGTCACGCGCCTTGTTAAGGGCTTGGACCCACTGGTCTCGTGTGTGACCTCCTCGTTTTTCGTTTTGTCGGTTACGCGTAAGGCGAGGCTTCAGCATGAGGTATTCAGCTTGCTGAAGTCTTGCCGCTGCCTTCCACTGATCCCATGTGATTGGGTGCTGGAAGCGTATGGCGTTGATTACGAGGTTGTCGGGGAGTCCTGCTTGGAACTTTTCGATGACATTGGCTTCGTCTGGGTTATAGCCGGCTTTTGTTGTAAGGTTCTGGAATTTTGCGATGTATGTGTCGATGTCTTCACCAATCATCTTCAATTTATCGATGTCTTGGCGTGCTCTGGTTCATTCGGTGGTGTCTGTGTAGGCATTCGTGAACCGGTTGAGGACCTTGTTCCATAGGTTCTCTTCGTTGTGCAGTACTCCTCCTGCTATCTGGGTGTCTAGCCACGCGGTTTGCTCATCTACCCAATCGTCTACCAGATGCCCCCTCATATATGAGAGAAGGGTCATGGCTCGCGAATATGGTACTGTGAGCTGGTCCACGGTTGGGTTCATTCCTCGATAAATTCGAAAGGATCGAAGGAAGTTTCGACTCTCCTCTCGATTTCCATCGAAGATGGGTGGTGGGTTGCCCCCAAGTTTGCCCCCTCCTGGTGCTGGTATTGCCCCGGCTGGGCCCACGGGGAGCGCACCTCCTCCTGGAGCTCCTCCGCCTGGACCACCTGGACCACCTCCGCCGCCACCAGGGGCACCGCCGCCCGGTGGGCCTCCACCGCTACCATGTATGCCTCCACTAGGTCCAGCAGTTGGGCCACTGCTCGACCCCGTCGGCGGTTGGGCACTAGAGCTATGAGGCGCTCCGCTCGTCTGAGCAGCCGGTCGACCTCCTGTAGCATGTGCTCCTCCACCGCCCGAGCTGGAAGCTCCCGTGGTAGTAAGGCTGGTGGCGACCTGAGTGTTGGTGGCCATCGCTGGCTGTACGGGAGTGAGGGTGGTTGATTCGTCTGGGTCGACGTTGATTCCGGTGATGTTGGTTGACCCGAGGGGTCCTGCGCCGAATTGTGGAGGGACAGGTTTGTAGGCATACCACCGTCCTTGTTTTGGGTCATAGTCGATGTAAGCCCAAAGACGAAGGTCGTCGAGGTAGTGAACTTGGTGGTATTCCTGGTTTTTTGCGTCAAAGATGAAGTACCCCTCTTGGTTATGGATCTCTTCCCAGATTACAGCTCCCTTTTCGTGGCTGGAGAGTTCATCGGTGGAGTATCGATCGATGTACTGCGTTTGGAATTTCGTGCGACTCCTACTAGTCGCCAGGGTTGCGAGAGACTTGACTTAATGTAATGTTACCACAGGAACGTTATGTGCGACGTGCACGTCACTAAGTCACTCAGGCCGAGGTAACGGGATGCGAGTTGGTCTGTCAAGACCGAGTTCGATGATGAATAAGCACCACACGGTCTCCTCAGACACGTAGGTGATAGTCGGGGGTTCTGGGGTTCAAGCGAAAAAGCGAACCAAAGTCATGCTCAAGTGAAACAGCGAGCGAAAGTCATTCGTGGATTGACAACGATGTGGTATTACACAAGAAGTCAAGTCTACCGTACAAGCTAGGTAGCGTGCGACTTATATACTAGTACAGGATGTTTGTACGCAACAAACATATGGCGCGATACGTGGAGTCTTAAGCGAAAGTGGAACAAAGGCAGAACTATAGTAGGAAATATGGTGATTGCGCGGGGTCATGTGGGAGTCAGCTGAGACCGGAGCGCCGTGAACTTTGATATACAGGGGATAGGACGTAAGGGCGTATCGTGCGGCGAAGAGATCATGGAAAACAGTCGGGCGCGTGATGAGTTAGGGGCGTAACAAGATGGGACATAGGAATAAGAAACAAGGGATGGAAGCGTCCGAGAGAAAAGAGAAGGAAAATCGTAACATATGCGGAGTTGTTTGCTGCAGCCTACATCAGCAGAGACCCTGCAACCTTTGCGGAGGCAATGCGGTCTGCAGACGCAGATGAGTGGACAAAAGCGTGTCAGTATGAAATGGACGCCCTTGCCAAGAATGGCACCTGGGAGTTAGTGGATCTCCTGCCTAATTGTAAGGCAGTAAAATCCAAATGGGTCTTTAAGCTCAAAGCGGATGGCCGCTACAGAGCTCGCTTGGTGGCCAAGGGATTTATGCAGATCCCTGGCATAGACTTTGATGAAACCTTCTCTCCCGTCGCACAATTTGAGTCGCTACAATTACTTCTAGCGTTGGCCGCGCTGGAGGACTGGCACATCCATCAGATGGATGTCAAGTCTGCTTTTCTCAATGGCGTGCTTGACGAGGAGATTTACATGGAGCAACCACAAGGTTTCACCGTCACTGGCTCTGAGACTAAGGTGTGCCGCCTAGTTAAGGCGATATATGGTCTCAAACAAGCCTCCCGTGCATGGAACTTGCAATTCCATGGAGTGCTCACTGCACTCGGCTTTAAGCAGACGTTTGCTGATGCTGGCGTATATGTGTTGCCTCAACGAGAGGGGTATGATCCACTCTTCGTTATTGTCTACGTTGATGACATCACAATACTGGGTCCCTCATTGGATGGAATCAAGCGTCTTAAGTCAGGACTGTCTGAACGCTATGAAATGACAGATCTCGGGGAGATAGAGTCCTACCTCGGCATGTGCATTGTGTGTGACCGCTCACTCAGACTCATTGAAATAGATCAGTCTGGCTACATCAAGGATGTCCTTGAACGCTTTGGCATGTCTGATGCCAATCCACACAATACACCCTTGCCCGCTGGTGCTGAAGAGCACCTTGTTAAATATACTGGTCAGGCTACTGCTGCTGACATTACGCACTACCAGTCATTAATTGGTAGTCTGCTGTACGTTCAGATTGGCACTAGGCCAGACATTGCATTCGCTGTGGCACGTTTGGCGCAGTACGCAGCGAATCCTAGCCCCCAACATCTATGCCTTGTGCAGTATGTCCTGTCTTACCTAGTAGGAACTGTGGATATGCGCATTGTCTATGATGGCGCCAGTGGCGATGGCCTTCATGGCTATACTGATTCCAGTCTGGCTGATCAGACTGATGATCGTCACTCAACCTCTGGTTATGTATTCCTATTAGCTAATGGTGCAATAAGCTGGTCTTCGCGAAAGCAAAAGACAGTGGCCCAAAACACTACGGAGGCGGAGTACATGGCCATGACCAACGTGGCCAATCAGGCTGCGTGGTATCAGAGTTTCCTCATGGAACTTGGGTACGAGGTCGACGACCCCATCCCACTGCATGGTGACAACAAGGGTGCCATTGATTTGGCCTTGAACCCTGTCACTGGGAGACGATCTAAGCACATTGCCATATGGCATCATGTCATCAGGGAGTACATTGAAAAAGGGACCATCACCCTAATTCAAACCCCTACAGTAGAAATGGTTGCAGATGGCTTTACACAGAGTCTAGCACGAGTACTACTGGAAAAACATAACAAAGACATGGGCTTGTGTCCTTAGATTGTAGATCATGGGGAGATGTTGATAAGTGACCTTTGCGCACTTAGTGGCTCTGGACGGACCGGACTTGCAGCATGGACTGCTTTAGATAAGATTTACAGGACTTGTAGATTAGATATTTGATCTGTACAATTTTGGACTTCCCTCTTATCTATGACATCATGTATAATGACATCATTCGGACTTCTCTGGACTTTACATTGTACTTTGCGTCTTTGTACTTTCCTTTGTTCTATCCTTATTGTGATGTCACTATGATATCATCTTGGTCTGGATTTCTCTTGTTCTTATCGCCTTGTTCTCCTTTTGTATATTCCTCTTGTCCCATACTGAGAACAATGCTCCTTGTAATATGTGACTCTGTGTTACCCTCCTTGTATCAGTGTCACTCTCTGTAAAGTATAAGTAGTGTAGCTTGTACGCTCCTGGTCCACATCAGTTCCTCACTGCTTGTGTGCCAGAACTACCTTCCAGCTTCTCTTGCAAGATCCCCCTCTGCTGCTTCCAGCTGCTCAGCGTATCTCACCACAGTTTCCCTTGTCACTGTGAGTATGCTGTCCATCTCTGCTGTTCATCAGTAATGTGTCATGGACTTTGGATCTTACTGCCTTGTGTTTGATGACTGATATGCTTTATTGTTGTACGTGATGAGTTTTACTATGCTGACTGATGCTCCCTATTGTTGTATGTGTACGGTATTATGATGTGGATGACTGATTCCTAGGACCGCTGTACTAGGATTTGCTCTACTTACACTATTGGCTATGTACGAGTTCAAGCGGAGTTCGAACTAACTCCCTTAACTGTATTTAAGCTCGTAGTAGTACAGGCCAGGATCCCCATCTTGGTCTTCTTCGAAATACCACCACTTCCACTCATCTTCCATACAAGGGCCCAGTGTCCCTTCGTGAACTAGCTCCGGCATATCCCTTCAAAGACCGCAGGGATCCCCATGACCTCTCTCTCCATTCCCGCCTTGTGGATGGTAGATACTGTGGCCAAAACCTACCCCGCCAATACTTCGTGTCACCTCATATTTGAGTATCTCAACTCACGTACCACTTGTCCCTTCAAGTGTTTCTATATCCTCGACTCAGCTGAGTGGCGCTTTGTATGAGGAGTTAAGACCCCTCCACCCAATATCTCTATAGGCTTTACCCTATATACATACCAAGACTTCACCAGTACCTTCTGCAGACATCCCGCTGTCTTTCCAGACATCACCAAGAACCACCGATACTACCCGATCGGGAACCCACATTACAACAGTGCCTAAGTCAGGCAAACATCCGTGGTAGACATTACATTAAGACCAAGATCCTCCAATGTGGCTTCCACCAGAACGACCAAAGACTTTTGGGTGCCTTTCCAACCCTATCACATCAACCAATGAGGGGAATGCAACGTCCCACAGAAATATCTCTCTAGCACCTTTTGGGCAGCCAATGCCGAAGACCCAGGCTACATAGTCTCTTACACCAACTGCAACAGCACCACCTCACTCATCCTGGTCGAATTCAACTTCGACAATCTTTGTTGGACAGAAATCCACTGGGATGACCTTGTTAACAAATACCAGGTTATCAAACCCACAAGCAAATCACTCAACCTTGACATTTCGCACAGCAACGTGACCACAAGAGATCAGTGGGGACCCATTGATGGACAAGAAGACACAACAGAAATAGAAAATGTCCATTCTCCAACCTCAAAGACACCAGCCCCATCTCCATCCCTGGCTAGCAACCCTGAGGACATCTGAATCCTTGCTGCACAAGCAGAAGAAGAAGAACTCCAGCTCCTGTTGTTAGCTGAGTCTATTCCTACTAACATGACCACCGCCATCACTGAGCAACCCCACGTATTCAAAGAACCCACACACATAAGCAGTGGCAGACCACCTGGAAATGATCTTCCGGATGCTGGAGGGGACGGAGGAGGTGGAGGAAATGGGGGACCCCCCTTCACAGGCCCAAACATCTCCATAGGAAGTCACCCTGAAAAGTTCATGGGCAAGGAACCCCTTGTATTCATGGGAGATCGCACCAAAGTTCAACAGTTCCTAACGCAATGGGAGCTGTTTGTGGAAACCAACTTCAACAATCCTGCTTTCACACTCCCCTATTGCAAGGCACTCATATTTCTCACCTACATTCAAGGGGAACATGTCAATGAATGGGTCCTGTCGACTACCAAGTGGATCAAGGGCTACAAGGCAAAGCATGGCCCATACAACGACTGGATCTGGCAAGCTGTAGAACTGGGATTTAGGAACACCTTTGCCGACACCTTGGAAAAGGAATGAGCTCAACAAGACCTCCAGAAGGGATTCTGAATGGAGGGACAAGATATCGACACCTACGTGGCCAAATTTGAAAAGGCCGTATGTGAAGCTGGGTATCGATTTGATGATTCCCTGGTACTTGATAAATTCACCAGTGGCCTCCCTGTAGAACTCTACAAGAATGCCTATAACTTCCACAGTCCCAACACCTACAACCAGTGGAAGGCAGCAGTCCTGGAACAGCAATGCAAATGGATGCACCTTCAAACCTGCTTAGGAGGATGGAAGAACCCAGGAGGACCTGTCAAACAGGGGAACACGACCCTGTGCACTTTCAACGCCCCAAACAGGCCTCAACAGCCCAGGCAGCAGTGGCAGGCTTTCTGCAATCACCCTGACACAATGGACACCACACCCAGAAGAGTCCATGCCAGACTCGCAGGATCTGAAGAAATCAACTACATGTGTCAGCCGTACACCCCCCAAGGAGGACGCCCACAGGGGCAAGGGGTTAGTAACACTAAGGACGTCATCTGTTACAATTGTAACAAACCAGGCCACTTCTCATGCAATTGCCTCCAGCTGCGCCAACCTCACAACAATCAGAACTGGCAGCTGTGCCAAGGGTGTGGCGCCTTCATAGAAGAAGTGCAGAGTGTTCATGAAGAACCACTCATACAACTCAACGACGATAACAGTAACAGCCGAGGTGCCTGTGCCACCACTGATATGCCACAAGAATGGGCAACCAGATGGATAAATGGAGTCCGATCATTGGACGATGAGGCAAAGGCATTGGTGATGAGAGACCTGATGAGTCAGGAGGATTTTCAAAATGCCTGAACCCGATGGCCTGGGTGAGGGCATTATGGTGTAATTCTGTGTTCATAACGCGCTATCAATCTATGCATGTTCCAGTTTCATTGCATGCACATTATGCCATGGCCGACAAATGAGCATTGGTGGACTCTGGAGCCACTAACAATTTCATCCATTCAGACTTTGCAAGAAGAATGAGGCTAGGCCTCAAAGCACTAGACCGTCATCAAAAGATCAGGAATATCGACGGCATGCATAACAAAGGGGGCAAGATAACCCACTGCATGGATCTCAAAGTAGAAACTAAAGGAATCAAGAAGGACATGTGATTCCTCGTCACTGATGTGGGAGGAGAAGACATCATCTTAGGATACCCATGGCTGGCCATGTTCCAGCTGGACATTCGTTGGGCGTCTGCCACCCTAAACGAAGCTGAGTACCCTGTTGTGCTCCACACTATCAACCCCACCAAGCCACGCATAGACCCTGTCATCGCATGACTAGTACTCCAGAAGGTACTGGGAATGCCTAACAAGTTGCAAGTGGAAGAAGAGCTCAGACAGGAATGCAACCTAGAGGCCGCACGACTAAGAGCCACCATATCAACAGAGTTAGCCATTGACGCCCAACAGTATACCGAAAAGAAAGAAGTCCCAGAAGAGTACCAATGGCACATAAAGATCTTCAGTGAGGAGGAATCCCATCACTTCCCCCTCTCCAAACCATGGGATCACACCATTGAATTCAAACCTGATGCCCCGGACGCAATCAACTGCAAAGTCTACCCAATGAGTCCCACAGAGGACAAGGCCCTTAAGGAATTCCTGGACAAACAACTGGCGAAAGGATACATAAGACCATTGAAATCCCCATACACATCCTCCTTTTTCTTCATTAAAAAGAAGGATGGAAAACTACAACCAGTACAGGACTATCAGAACATCAACAGATGGACCATACACAACCAGTACCCACTCCCCCTCATACCAGAGCTCATTGCGGACCTTAGTGGAGCGTTCATATTCACTAAGCTCAACATTTGCTGGGGATACAACAACATATGCATCAAGGACAGCGATCAAGAAAAAGCTGCATTTAAAACGCGCTATGGACTCTTCGAACTGACAGTAATGTTCTTCAGCCTAACAAACTCGCCAGCAACTTTCCAGACAATGATGAACGAGATCTGTAAAGACCTCATAGCCCACCACGAAACCAAAGGGACAATCATCAGGGTATATATGGATGACATCGGCATTGCAACAAGGTCAAACAAACAAGCACACATTGACATGGTACACGACATATTGGATCTGCTAGAGCAGAATGACCTTTTCCTTAAACCAGAAAAGTGCATCTTTCACATGCCCAGCATCGATTACCTGGGGGTAATCATTGAAAAGGGGGTGACCCATATGGACCCTGTCAAAATTTCTGGTATCAAAGATTGGCCCATTCCAAAAAATGTCAAACAGGTGCGATCCTTCCTAGGCTTCTGTAACTTTTACCACGCTTTCATTCGAAATTTTGCCACATACGCATGCCCTCTCAACAAACTCACACGCAAAGACACCGAATGGACATGGACAGCAACAGAACAAGGAGCATTTGACAAAATCAAGAAGCTAGTCACAGAGGAACCAGTACTCGCACACGCAAACCTAGAAGACCAGTTTGAGCTCAAAGTAGATGCATCTGGATTCACCATAGGAGCAGTACTACTCCAACGAAAAGAAGATGGCAAGAGACACCCTATTGCATACTACTCAAACACTCTCAGTGCAGCAGAATGGAACTACAACATCTACGACCTAGAACCACTGGCAATCATCAAGGCACTCAGGAACTGGCACCACTATCTGGCCAGATCTCCGCACAAGATCAAGGTCTTCTCGGATCACATGAACCTCCAATACTGGTGATCCCCACAGAAAATAAGCCGCCAAGTAGCCAGGGAAGTACTAGAATTATCAGAATATGACATTGAAATTCACCACATCAAGGGAATGGCAAATGGAAGGGCCGACGCCTCATCTAGATGCCCTGACTATGACCAAGGGGAAAGTGACAATGAACACGTAATGGTGCTGCCAGACGAGGTCTTCATGTGAGCAACATTACTGGACACCACTGAAGATCCACTCTGACTCAATGCCACCATATCAGTACAAGAAATGGAGAAGATCAACCCAGTGTACAAACAGGATGCCAACAAGATCCACCCTTGGGTAGACCCACATGGCCTCAAACTGATCAAAGGCACATGGTACAAGGACGGAAGATATGCAGTCATGGGAGGGATCCATGAGAAGTGAGAGATCATCAAAACACACCACGACCCACCTGTATATGGACATCCCAGAATCAACTGCACCATCAAGCTTGTAGAGCGATACTATTGGTGGCTGGGATTATGCCAAGAAGTCATGGACTATGTCAGAGGGTGCGCCAACTGTCAAAGGATCAAAGTCAACACCAGGGCCATCAAAGCGCCACTGCACCCAATATTCCCAAAACTGGAAGCTATGCCATTTGAAACTATTGCCCTCGATTTCATCACTAAGCTTCCAGTAGCACAGGACTGCAACTCAATCCTCATGATAATGGATCACGATTGCACAAAAATGTCACTATTCATCCCCTGCCAAGAAGAGATCTCAGCCAAGGGAATGGCCATGCTATATGTCAAACACATCTTCCCCCGATTTGGACTACCGGGCAAGATTATCAGCGACAGAGACCCACAATTCACATCAAAATTCACGCGTGAACTCTGCAAGATACTGGGGATTGAACAGAACATCTCCACGGCCTATCACCTGTGCACCAATGGACAATCAGAGCAGACCAATCAGTGGGTTGAACAATATCTCCAGTTCTGGGTCAACGAATGACAAGACAATTGGATCCATTACCTCCCAATGGCTGAGTTTACCCATAACAATTGGCCCAGCGAAACGACTAAGGAATCCCCTTTCCAGCGGGGGGTGGATGGTGCAGTGGGCACGCCCACCACCCCCCTACCCTGCTCAGGAGAGCTTGGTGCGAGCCCTCGGGTTCAATCCTCGCTCAGGCAATATTCCTGACAGGTGCACTCATTTGACACCACCCCGTGGCATCGCGCCACCAACTCGGACCCTCAGCGGTCCGCACCACCCGCCCGTCGGCACTTCCTACCCCACCCCACACCCAGTTCTCCGATTCTATCTCCGACAATCCCGCACCATTTCCCGATTCAAACCAACCAACCCGACCTCCAGTTTCGAAGCCCCGACCAACCCCAATTGGAACACACCCTGCAAGCGGAGCCGGTAATGTGAAAGTCCCCCCTTAGTCTCACCGACCCGAAGTCGCCAGGATTGGGCCCCTGGTGGAGTAGGTGACGTAGGCAAGGGACCAGGACCCAAGTACGGCATCGAAAGCAAAGTCGCCGAGCCCAAGAGGGTCCATGACGGAGCGGAAGGACCAGCCTAGAGCTGGATTAGGTGAGGAAGGCGCGATGAGGGCGTGGGAGGTAGGGATGAGGATTTGGATGACACACACACAGACTGGCTGGGAGACCGCACCTGGGGGACCTAACACGTCCCCTTACCTAACCATTATTCCGACTATACTATGTCCCCTCTGGGAGGGTACACTCCGAACACTTGACCCCCGACCACACCTCGCCCTTAATTGGATGCTATGCCCTTAATTGGACATTACCTACCATATATATATGTTACGTCGACTGGGTGCTTACTTACTCTTGTCCTTACTGCATCGACTGCCCAATATGGCCTTAGGTATCTCACACAGGTCTGCAAGGTTTTGCCCTTACTGGTAATCCGTATATAGGAAGTTGAGTACCAAAGTGGCTGAGGGCTTCACCGAGGGTTTGGTTTCCGCACAGAGTAACATCTATAGTCCGTAACTACTGGCTTTGTACTAGTATACTGCTCCGGGATATAAATTGATTCAAAAAAAAAAAAAAAAAAAAAAAAATCCCCTTTCCAGCTCCTCATGGGGTATAACCCTCGCACCGATTGGACCAATAGGCCATCACCGATACCACAAGTGGCGCTCAGGGTCAAACAATTTAAGGAACTCTGACAACGCACCCAAACCCTGATGATCAAAGCACAGCAGGGGTGGATCAAGGCCAAAGATACACCCAAGTTCCAAATAGGAGACCAAGTGTGGCTGGAGGGACACCACTTACAAACCCATCAACCAATGGCCAAACTCACAGCCTGCAGACACGGCCCTTTCAGGATAGCTCAGGTTGTTACGTTTGGCCCTACGGAACGCGCCACTACGCCACCACGCGACCTATCCCCAGCACAGTTCGTCGCCTGGGAACCCGCAAGTCACCGACATCCGCTAGATGCGACCGCGCAAGCAGCCGAAGAAGCTGAAGCTAGAGAACGCCTCTGGAAATACCATGAAGACCGCGCACTACACCTACGCGCAGCCATCCTATCGTCAAGATTTGCAACTCCGCAAGACCCACCTCAAGGTCCGGAAGATTAGCGCCGGATGACATCATTGCCCGTCACGTGACCCTGGCACGTGACCTGGCCTAGACCGCACCAGAAGAGTCCAGATGAGCTTGTGCCTGGATTGAAGCGTGTGTTATCGATTGTGCCTGGTTTGTGATCCGTTACTATATTTGTGTTGACTTTCCCGTGCCTCGTCCCTGTGGCTTGATGCGCCCATGGACTGTATGTTTCAGCCACCATCAGTGGCGTTGGACATGTGCTCTCCGCAGTTCCGCAGTTTCCGCCTCGTGTTGTATGCTTTCTCATTGGACGATTAGCACTGATTGTCGGAGTCTGGGCTGAGCTTGAAAGCTCCCTGGATGTGTATAAGTAGACCGTAGAAGCGACCTTAGACGGTAGCTTTGACTTCTTGGACTATCTGTACAACTAGTCTAGCAGTGTCCCCAGTCCCCTCCTCAGCTCTCAATCCACTCTCTTCTTATTGCCCTACGTGCCCTCGGAGTTAGTCCAGCATCACAGCGGCGTCCGTACCCTACGCAGACCTCGGAGTGTGTCCCTCTGCCACAGCGGTGTTTCCCTCTTCCCCGTCCTATCACGTGACCGATTGATTGAGCGTGCCAGCTCAGCATAAACGAGCGAAGTCATTCATTTCTTCTACCTTTTTGTTGCTATTTGAATCCTGCAGATCGTCCGTTTCGGACTTATCATCGATGAGCAAGAACGACAGCAGGCGCTAGCTCAGGCGACAGAACAAGAGCGGGTATACCCGAAGTCGTTAAGGAACCCTTGAAGACCAGTCGAGTGCGATCTCCCGAAGTGCGCCCTACGGAGCGTAACACAGGTGATGTCCACAGTCAATTATCGGTTGGAGCTTCCCATGCAATGGCAGATACACCCAGTGTTCTGTTATGGACAGACTTTATGAGTTACGAAGTGGACGCTTACTATATGGTTATGACTATGATAGTAAGCAGGAATTAGTCATGGACTTTAGATCAGTCAGCACACGTCGTACTAGCATGTGATTGTTAGTGTTATGGACGGACTTGAATGTTGCAAACAGACTTGTTGAAAGAAGTGGACGCTTACTATATGGTTATAACTACGATAGTAAGCAGGAATTAGTCATGGACTTAGTCACCACACGTAGTACTAGCATGTGATTGTTAGTATTACTCATTACTAGGATAGCGATAGTAGGGTTCGAGCTACTTACACTATAGGATATCGGACTCATAGAGGAGCTTTAAAGCTCTCTCTTATATGTATAAATAGTGGCCTTAGAAGACCAAGAAATGCCATCTTGGTCTTCTTCACAATACCACTCATATTCTTCTCCTCTCAGGCCTTTGTGCCTCGATCAGACCACCTTCCTTGACCTTTGAGTCTAAGGCCTTCACCATTTCACGACAACAAGTCTTTGTGACTCTGGTCTTTACCCTTAGAGCCTTTTGGACCGCCTTGGTCGTTTACCAAGGGATCCTTCGAACCCTCCTGTGATATAACGAGCTCCACTAAGTCGTGAACGCCATTGCACGAGTCCAAGTCGGACTAATGCCATGGTAGCATTACATTAAGACCAAGATCCCCAAACGTGGTGTTCACAACTAGAGAACAGTGGAGAGACTTTAGACCCTATCATCAAGAAACAAGAGGAGAACGATCAGTACCAAGAAGATTCCTAGGGGCAGCTCACTGGAGGGAATACCGAGGAGACGTCGGATACTTCGTTGACTTCCCATCAGATCCCATCAGATACAGACCAGTTGAGTTCAACTACTCTCACTTCTGTTGGACGGAAGTTACGTGGAATCCCATAGACAGTCGGTGGGACATTATCAGACCGGCAGGAAGACACTATTGCTGTGACATAGACTCACGAGAACTCACCGGTGACGATTGGGGAACCCTCGATGGAGACAGCAGTGCAGAAGAATCAGAGCACGAAGATGAACGTCGAAGCCAAGTGCCCTCGGAATCAAGCCGCAAGGAGCCAGTAGAAGAACACACTGCAACAGAAAGCAAGATAAGACCAGGAACAGGAGATGATTCGAGCCTACTGGCCCACATAGCTGAGTCTCTACATATTACGGTCCCAGAAGAAATTCACATCAGAAGTCCCATGGCTACAGCTACAGAAGTCCAAACTATAGAAGAAGTATGACGCATTAGGGAAGAAGCAGAAGCCATCCTTAACCCCATAAACCCCTCCACGGGTCACCGAATGACCGCAGATGACGCGGCCTTGTTCAGAGCAATAGGACCTGACCAACCAGACCCTCCAACGGGGCCACCTCCGCCACCCGGTGGACTACCAGGAGGATTCCCAGGACAAGGACCCACCGGAGGAGGATTCCTGGGAGGGGGAAGACTGCCCAGAGGAGAAGGACCACTGGGACCGCCAGGAGGAGGACCCCCCCACAGACCAGGAGGAGGAGGAGGACATGGATCAGACAGACTATCAGGTGAACCTCCGACTGTGTACGATGGAGACCGCACTAAATACGAAGCCTTTCTAACCCAATGGCATGTCTACTGGGGGATGAATTTGGACACCCCCATCATGCAAAATGAATACTGAAGATCACTCCTATTCTAAGGATATGTGAAAGGAGTCAACATTAGCGAGTGGACGCTTGCTATGCTCGAATGGCTAAACTGGGAGGTACGAAGAGGAGTAAGTCAATACTCCCAAACCCTCTGGAACCACATCGCCACCGAATTCGCCAAACGGTTCTCCAATATTTTGGAAGAAGAGCAAGCCCAAGCCAAGCTTCAAAAGGGGATTAAAATGACAGGGGAGGACATTGACGCGTACGTAGTCCAATTCGAACGACTGGCAAGGAAGGCTCACTACAACCTAAACGACCAACAAATGATTGATTGGTTCACGGCAGGACTGCCGCGAGCCCTGTTCATGAAGGTATACGAGTTGGATGAACCCCACACATTTGAAGACTGGAAAAGATGTGCCCTATGCCGACAAAAGCAGTACATTCACATGAAGGCACGCCTCAACAACTTCAAAAACAAGACACCCCCTTCATCCACACAACCCTGCTGGAGACCACAACCCCCTAACTGGGGACCACCACAAGGACCACCACCACCCAGATACGATCCAAACGCAATGGATACCTCGGCGGATAGAACACGTGCAAGAGTAGCGGAAGTAGGAGATCCCAACAGGCCCTTCATCCCAAGGCCACAGTGAGGAGGATACAGACGAGGAGGACCTCCACCTCGAGACATGAGGACAGTCATTTGCTACAATTGCAATCAAACTGGACACTTCTCACAAAACTGCTCACAGCCATGCCAAAGGCCAACCACAAGCCGGATGACCAAAACCGACTACTACACACAGGAAGAACCCCCAGCACAAGCCCGAGCAGCCAACACTGCACCTCCACAGCAAAGAGCGAAGGATTGGCTGGCCGGAGTGGCAGGGGAGATGGACGATGTAAAGGACCTCATTCTCCAAGAAATGTGGGGAAAGGAGGGTTTTCAGAATGCCTGAACCCATCGGCCTGGGTGAGGGCAGTCAATTGTAACTCTGTAATCATGACTCACTATTGATCGCTTCGAATTCCAGTCTTGATTCGCACAAGTTACGCTATGGCCGACATTAAAACATTAGTAGACTCCAGAGCAACGGACAACTTCATACGACCCTTGTTTGCAAAAAGGATGGGTCTTGGACTACAAGCATTAGAACATCCCAAAAAAATATGGAACATAGATAACACTGAGAACAAAGCGGGCAGTATCACCCATTTTGTAGACCTTGACGTCCAGACTAACCAGCGATGGCAAAAAATGCGCTTCTTAGTTACAGACCTCGGAAACGAGGACCTAGTCCTTGGATACCCTTGGTTGGCAACCTACAAACCCACAATCAACTGGAGATACGCAACCATATACAAAAAGATGCTCCCTGTGGTGATCCGATCAATCAATTTTAATAAAGAAGACCATGTCATAGGAGCCACCATCACCGAAGAAGAAAAAGAAAGCATCGTAGTGGAGTTAGAAGAAGGGAACTATTTACACACCACAGCAACGGAACTAGCCATCGAAGCTAAGCAGTTTCATGATAAAGTGGAACTCCCTTCAGCTTACCAACGGTTTGCAAAGATCTTCAATGAAGAAGCATCCAACCGGTTTCCCCCTTCTCAACCATGGGACCACGCGATAGAATTCAAGGAAGGCACACCGTCAGCAATCGACTGCAAAGTCTACCCCATGACCCAAGACAAAGACGGCAAGCTCAAGGAATTTCTGGACGAACAACTGAAGAAGGGATATATACGCCCCTCCAAGTCCCCCTATGCATCATCCTTCTTCTTCATCAAAAAGAAGGATGGGAAACTACGACCAGTACAAGATTATAGGAAGATCAATGCCATCACCATCCGCAATCAATATCCCCTCCCACTTATCTCGGACCTCATCACCGATCTCAGTCAGGCACATACATATACCAAGCTGGACATACAGTGGGGTTACAACAATGTACAAATAAGAGAAGGAGACAAACACAAGGCAGCATTTAAAACACGGTACGGGCTCTTCGAACCAACGGTCATGTACTTCGGACTCACCAACTCCCCCGTGACCTTCCAAACTATGATGAATACCATATACCGAGACACCATCGCAAAGCACGAACAAAAAGGAACCATCATACAAGTTTACATGGATGACATTGGCATAGCCACAAGGGATCCGGCGGGACGAAAAGAACACAAAGAGGCCGTAAGCGACGTACTGCAGGTTGCAATGGACCACAACCTTTACTTCAAACTCAAGAAGTGCCTCTTCAACAAGCCATGAATGGATTACCTGGGGGTAATCCTTGAAAAGGGGGTAACACGCATGGACCCGGTAAAAATTTCAGGCATCAAAGACTGGCCAACACCAACAAAGGTCCATGACGTATGCTCCTTCTTGGGATTTTGCAATTTTTACCGACTCTTCATTCGCGGCTTCGCTACACACGCCAAACCACTCAAAAAACTCACAAGGAAGGACACAGAATGGAGGTGGACGGATGAAGAAGATAAAGCCTTCGAAAAGCTCAAGTCCCTAGTAACAGAAGAACCAGTACTGGCTCACCCAAAACTAGATGACCCATTCAAGTTAGAAGTAGACACATCGGGATTCGCGACGGGGGTGGTACTACTCCAAAAGAAGGAAGATGGCAAGAAACACCCCCTCGGATACTACTCAGCCACTCTGAACGAAGTGGAAAGAAACTACGACATCTACAACCTAGAACTCCTGGCAATCGTCAAAGTACTCAGACATTGGAGACCACTGCTAGCCGGATCACCACATAAGATCAAAATCTATTCAGACCACATGAATCTCCAATACTGGAAACTTCCGCAAAAGATAAGCCGAAGAGTGGCCAGGGAAGTACTTGAGCTAATGGAGTACAACTTCGAGATTCACCACATCCCAGGAAAGAACAATGGCTGAGCCGACGCCTTGTCACGAAGACCAGATTACGATCAAGGAGAACGAGACAATGAAAACATCGTAGTTCTACCAGAAGACGTATTTGCAAGAGTCACAACCGTACAAGCCACACAACAACCACCGCAAACCGAAATCACCCTTCGCTACTGGGTAGATCCACACCAACTCAAGTATGTTGACGGAGCATGGTACCAACAAGGGAAGTACGTCATTACAGGACCGTTGAGTGAAAAACGAGAGCTCATATCTGCCCATCACAATCTGCCGGTACATGGACACCCTGGAATCGCGAAAACCACATGATTGGTGGAACGACGATACTGGTGGCCAGAACTGAGACTAGACATGCGAAACTATGTCCAGGGATGCGTGGAATGCCAGAGACACAAAGTCAACACATGACCGACTAAAGCACCATTGGTACCCATAACCCCCAAGGAAGAAGTGATGCCGTTTGAAACTATAGCTCTCAACTTCATCACTAAACTTCCCATATCACAGGGTTACGACTCCATCCTCACGGTGACAGACCACGACTGCACCAAAGCATCCGTATTCATACCCTGCAACGAAGAAATCTCTGCCAAAGAGACCGCCGGACTTTACGTAACTCACATCTTCAAGTGATTCAGACTCCCGTCGAAGATCATCAGCGATCAAGACCCCTGGTTCGCGTCCAAGTTTACAAGGGAGCTCTGCAAGATTCTAGGGATCCAACAGAACATCTCAACGGCATACCACCCTCGAACAGATGGACAATTGGAATGGACAAACCAATGGCTAGAGCAATATCTTCGTTACTGGGTCAATGAGCGACAAGACAACTGGGCGACGTTCCTACCCATAGCAGAATTCGCTCACAACAATTGGCCACACGAGGCGACAAGGAAGTCCCCGTTCTCGCTCCTCATGGGATATGACCCGCGCGCTGATTGGATCAATAAGCCCTCTCCAATCCCACAGGTTACCACAAGACTGGAACAATTCCAAGAAGCTCGGAAAGAAGCCCACGACCTCATTAAAAAGGCGCAACTCATGTGGGTCAAACACCGAGAGACCCCTAAATTCCAACTTGGAGATTATGTATGGCTGGAAGGATGCCACTTGAGAACCAATCAACCGACTCCCAAACTGGCGGCTCAAAGACATGGACCCTTCAAAATCATGCGGATCCTATCCCTGGTAAACTATCAACTGGAACTTCCCACACAGTGGAGCATCCACCCCGTATTCCACATCGATCTTCTCACACCTTATCGTGAAACGCTCATGCATGGAGAAAATTTCCAGTGCCCAGCACCGGATTTAGTTGGAGGAGAGGAGGAATACAAGGTTGAGAAGGTTCTGGATCACCGGTATTTCGGCAGAAGACGGCGTTTACAATACCTGATCAAATGGAAGGGATACCCTGACTCGGAGAATCAGTGGGTCGATAAGGACGATGTATTCGCAGACGAGGCCATAGCTGAGTACCAAGCATTGAATCACTGCCGAGCACATCACTTAAAAATGACGCGAACTTGGCAGCAAACCCCATCACCCTCCTCTCATTTCCACTCTGGATTTCTCACATCCCTCTTCGCTGCCATGTCCATTCCCTCTGCCGCTGAGGCCTCACTCGTGTTGCCCAAAACACGGGACCCGTCACCTATGAAGAACTCTCGATCACCCTCCAATCCACCATCCCAGCCAGCTTCACCGATGGGACCAGCAACCCCAACACCTGGTGGATCCTCACTGAAGACGGCCAATGGATCAATGAGGTCCCCTTCACAACGGCTGAAGTCAATCGGCTTCATGTGGCTCTCCCAGAGTCTGCTCGTGCCTCACCTCGACCTCTGCCAGTACGAGTCGAGTATTGAACCGAGGAAGAAGCCCAAGACCCAAGCCACATTTGACTGGGAGAAGTACCGGGAGGAGCAGAGGTGGAGGCAGGTAACGGAGGAATGGCAACGGGAGCAGCTTCGGGAGGTGGACCGGAGGCGGAGAGAAGCCCTTTGGAGGTGACGCAAGTGGATGAAGGCGAGGAGAGAGCAACGAGAGGCGAGGAGTCAATCCTCGAGCAAGTCCGAGGAAGCTTAGCAGACCAATACCCAGCTGAGCATCCTCTCATAATCACAGCCACCGACACTGACGACCCCACCAAAACCCCATACGCATGCGACACGCTAGGACGCCCCCTGTATCGAGGCGGCATGCGAGCTGATGCACCCCCTCTGTTCCCTCTCCTCCGACTCCGACACACGACCCTGGGGCCACCACCCCATGGGTATCGATACAACCGCGGGGAGGACTTTGTCCACTACCCCATCACGGATGGACAGGGACGGACGCACCAGGCCGCGTACATCCAGGTCGTCATGAGTGCCGACCCCATCGTGCTGGGGCTCGTGGAGGACAGCGAGAAGGTTTACTTGCAGCCTCTGTACGCCGAACCACATGTCAAGGCCACCAGCAAGGCTCACTACCCCCATGAAGACATGCAAGTCTTCGCTGGTGGGTACCACGACCGCCCCTGCCTTGACCATGCCGTCGGAGAGCTCCACAACGTCAGCCTCTAGGCGGAGCTCCACCGCTACTGCGCCTATGCGTACGAGGCAGAGAGGATGGAGCAACGGCTCCACCAACTTGCTGCTGTGCTCAGGGGGATCAAGGGCGAGATGGGGTGCAGCAAGTTCCGGCTCGAGATGGCCAATGCACTAGAGAGGATTGAGGAAGTACAGGAAGGATGGATGGGAGGCCCGCCTATTTGCTGGCGTTGTGGGTGCCGTGGCTGAAAAGGGGGTGATGTTACAGATGGACTTGAATGTTGCAAACGGACTTGTTGAAAGAAGTGGACGCTTACTATACGGTTATGACTATGATAGTAAGCAGGAATTAGTCATGGACTTAGTCACCACACGTAGTACTAGCATGTGATTGTTAGTATTACTCATTACTAGGATAGCGATAGTAGGGTTTGAGCTACTTATGCTATAGGATATCGGACTCATAGAGGAGCTTTAAAGCTCTCTCTTATATGTATAAATAGTGGCCTTAGAAGACCAAGAAACACCATCTTGGTCTTCTTCACAATACCACTCATATTCTTCTCCTCTCAGGCCTTCGCACCTCGATCAGACCACCTTCCTTGACCTTCGAGTCTAAGGCCTTCACCATTTCACGACAACAAGTCTTTGTGACTCTGGTCTTTACCCTTAGAGCCTTTTGGACCGCCTTGGTTGTTTACCAGGGGATCCTTCAAACCCTCCTGCGATATAACGAGCTCTGCTAAGTCATGAACGCCGTTGCACAAGTCCAAGTCGGACTAACGCCATGGTAGCATTACAGTTAGTATGACTCATTACTAGGATAGCGATAGTAGGGTTCGAGCTACTTACACTACAGGATATCGGACTCATAGGGGAGCTTCAAAGCCACCCCTTCATATGTATAAATATGGGTACGAGAAGACCAAGAATGCCATCTTGGTCTTCTTCTCAATACCACTTGTCTCGTTTCTACTTGGGCCTTCGTGCCTCATACCGACCTCGATCATCTTTGCCTTGGCCTTCGCACCTAAGGGTCAAACTGCCATCGCACCAACTTGTGCTGCTAGTGGTCCTTATCGCCTTGTCGTTTCAGATGGCCTTTATAGTAGCCTTTGGTATCCTATCCACGTTGGAACGGATATCGACTTCACGCTAAGTGTGAATGCCATCTATGAGTCCTAGTCAGACTAACACTGTGGTAGCGTAACATTAAGACCAAGATCCCCATCGTGGCGTTCACCACTCGAGAACAGTGGAGAAACTTCAGGCCTTACAGCCTAGATACAAGAGGAGAACGATCAGTACCACAAAGATTCCTTGGAGCAGCCCATTGGAGAGAATACCAAGGAGACACAGGATACTTTGTAGATTTCCCATCAGACCCTATCAGATATTGACCAGTTGAGTTCAACTACACCAATTTCTGTTGGACAGAGGTTACATGGAATCCCATAGACAACCGGTGGGACATTGTCAGACCAATAGGAAGACACTACCATTGCGACATAGACTCACAGGAACTCAGAGGAGATGACTGGGGATCCCTCAACGGAGATAGTAGCTTGGAAGAATCAAACAACGAAGAAGAACAGCATCAAGAGGCCCCCAGATCAGAATCAAGCCACGAGGAACCAGCAGAAGAGCATATGGCGACAGAAAGCGAAATACGCCCTGGAATGGGAGACGATGCCAGTCTGTTGGCACATATAGCTGAGTCCCTCCACATCACTGTACCAGAAGAAATTCACATCCGATCCCCTGCCATGGCGACCAACACCCAGACAGAAGTACAAACCACAGAAGAAGTACAACGCATATGAGAAGAAGTGGAGGCAATCCTCCACCCTATAAACCCCAAAACCAGCCACAGAATGACAGCCGATGACGCAGCCATATTCAGAGCCATAGGGCCTGACCAACCGGATCCCCCTTTGGGACCACCACCACCACCAGGAGGAGGGTTTCCAGGAGGAGGATTCCCAGGCGGAGGAGCACCAGGAGGAGGAGCACCAGGAGGAGGACCACTAGGAGGGGGACACAGATCGGACAGACTCGCCAGTGAGCCACCAACAGTATTCGACGGCGACCAAACTAAATATGAGGCCTTCCTGACGCAATGGCACATATACTGGGGAATGAATCTGGAGGCCCCCATCATGCAAAACGATTACAGACAATCCCTCTTGTTCTTGGGATACGTAAAAGGAACCAACGTTAGCGAATGGACGCTGACAATGCTTGAGTGGCTAAACCAGGAAGTACGAAGAGGGACGAGCCAGTATTCGCAAACCCTATGGAACCACATAGCTACGGAATTCACAAGATGATTTGCCAACACGTTAGAAGAAGAACAAGCTCAAGCAGAGCTGCAAAAAGGAATCAAAATGACGGGAGAAGATATTGACGCATACGTGGTACAGTTTGAGAGACTAGCTCGAAAAGCTCACTACATGTTACATCCTAGCAGGGATGTGGGTTCAAGGGGGGGGGGTTCGGTATCACACAGGTACCAAGCAAAGACATCTGTTGTTTTATTGCTATGAAGTACAAGTGGTCTGGGGTGTGGCACAGTGTGTACCACTACTCTGTAATTAGGGCTCCTCGCCCGAAGTGTCTAACACTTCTCTGTACTCAGTCTTGCGAGTACACAGAGTCTAACAGGTGTGACACGTTGATATAGTTCAACTGCAAAGACTTCAATAGTGTCCTGGTTAGGGACTGAGGTAGGGGATGCACAAGTAGAAGGGAAGAGCGAGGTCACACCAAAGGAACAAAGGCAAAGTTGCTAGATTGCAAACAAAGCCAAGTCTGGCTTCCTACAGTGTAAAGTACAGCTTTAAATAGGACAAGGTTCCAAACAACATGAACACAAGTCCACACAATAACAAAGAGCCAAAACAAGTTGAGACAGGAAATAGAAGCAGAGTCTAGAGTGGTTAACATTGATAGCCCCTTTTGTAACAAAGTAAAGGACAAATAGGGAGAAGTGAAACAGGGGCAAAACATACAGTGAACAATGGGAGTTCGAAGTGTCAGATCATAACATGAGCCCCTCTCCAAGTCAACTCTTCCTAGAGTGCTTCGAAGTCTACAAGGTCATACACATCAGCGTCCATGTCATTGTAAGGGGTAGGGCTTTGAGGAGACTGGCAGCGATGGGTGCGGAGGAAATTGAAGGGGCCATAGGTCCCACAGCGCCAACACCTTTCATACTTGGGGCACTTGATCTCTTCATGAGTGTTGCTGGTTTGACACTTGCCACACCACTTGGTACACTCTTCAGGGGCTGGCCAGAGGCACTGGATGGCAAAGTGGTCCGTGCTTGAGCACCTCCAGCAGTACTTCTGTTTGCGAGGGCAAGCGAAGGAGAGGTGGTCTTCAGATTGGCACCTGAAGCAGAGTTTGATGGTGCCATTGTTGTTCTTGCGCTTGTGCCTCTTCTTTCTTTCTCCTGAGGGGGTAGGTCCTTCAGGTTCGTCGTGAAGTTGTGGCATGGTGTGGAAGTGGAGGAGGCCTGGTGCTGGGGCAACATAGAGTGTGGGTGCTTGTGGGGGAGGAGGTGGAGAGTGTTCCATCGGTCAGATATGCGTACTAGTGCTTTGTGCTCTTGTAGGCGTCACCTGGCACTAGTTAGTTGCATGTCGATGTCTAGTAGATGTCTCTTGAGGGGGGCCATCGTGTTGTACAGGTCATTCACCTGTTTCTGGATGGCCTCTTGGTTCCGCAAGAGTCTGCGGACTCGGTGGACTTCTGCAGTGAGTCAGTCATTGTTCAGGTCCTCCAGCACTTTGTCTACTTTGGCAGCTAGCGAGTGACCTTCTTTGAAGTTCTCCATCTGCGCTGGAGAGATGGGGGGTGCAGGGTTTTCTGGGTCATCGTCTCGAGGGAGGAGGAAGAGGGGTAGTCCATAGCAAGGGAGGTCTTTGCCTAAGGTGCCAATGGCATCTTCTTTGTTGTTGCTAATCCGGATGTATTTGGTGTCCTTTTGTTGGAATGAGGAGGGATTGGTGTCATCTGGGATGAGGAAGTGGACATAGCAAGTGCTCCAGGGGTCATTGACAAAGAAGGGGAACCCTGGGTCGTCATCTTTGTCCTGGATGTGCATCCTATCATAGTTGATAGGTAGAGCATCCATTGCAGGGTCATTGATGGTGTTTCTGAGTTGGAGGATGGCATTTCTGGGGTCTGGGGGAGAGGTGTTGGCACGTTGGACTTCTGGGGTAGGAGGAGCAGTGGATCCTGGAGGAGGGACACAGAGAACTGCTCCCTCTTCTGTTTCTATGACACTTGGCATGGTGGGGTCAATGGGCTGAGGGTGGTGGACAGTAGGGGACAAAGAAGGCATGCGCTGTGGGGAGTGGTCTGAGGAGGAGGAGACAGATGGGGTCTCATCAAAGGAGCCTCTTTCCATGGCACGAGCGACAAGGTGTTCTACAGAGGAGGAGCAAGAGGGCATTGTGTTTGAGCAAGTGGGAAGTGTGGTGACTGTTTGTACAACTACTTCTTTTCGTTTTAACCATTTCTTCGCTCCCTCACTTCTGGGGTTGCACTTGAAGTGTTCCTGAATGAGTTCTGGGGCATTGAGGTTCTTCTCCAGTTCCCAACTGTTGTGTGCATCGGAGTATCCCTTCCACTTGATCAGGAACTGTAACTGGTTCCTGTGGCGTCTCATTTCTAGTATCTTTTCAACTTCCCACTCTTGTTCTCCATCTACCAGATCTGGGGGTGGTTCCGTAAAGCTTTTGCCATGTATGGGTGTTTCTTTGTGTGGCATGAGAAGTGACGCATGGAATACTGGGTGGATCCTCCACTGATGGGGAAGTTTCAGGGCATATGTAGTAGCGGAGATTCTTTTTGTGACCCTGAAGGGTCCATATCTTTTTGGGGACAGTTTGAAACTGGGGTGCATTGTCTTCAAGTTCTTGGCATCAAGCCACACTGTATCTCCTTCAGTATATTGTTGGAAACGAGGGGAGTCTTTGTAGAGTGACTGGGCATGGGTGATTGCTGCTTGTGCTGCTCTTCTGGCTTCTTGTATTTGTTCTAGTCTTTTCTGTGTTCCTGGGACTGTTGCTGTTCTTTCTGGTTGGTGTATTCTTGGGATGTACCCCAGAATTAGTTCATAGGGTGCTTTCTTTGTGGTTGCACTTGGCCAGGAGTTGTGGATGTATTGTGCCAGTGGTAGCAGCTCTGTCCAGTTGTTTTGTTGGTGGTTTATGAACATTCAGAGGTATTGTTATAACCACTGGTTTGTTCATTCTGATTGTCCATCAGTTTGAGGATGGTATGCAGTGCTTATGTTTTGTTCGATGTCAAGCACTCTGCATAGTTCTTTGATGAATTTTGCTGTGAATCTAGGGTCTCTATCGGAGATGACCCTTCTTGGTAGGCCATAGTGTGGTAACACTGTCTTGGCATATAGTTTTGCTACTTCTTCTGCATCAATTGTTTCATTGCATGGGATAAAGAAGGCAGCCTTGGAACAGTCATGATCCATGATGGTGAGAATGGTGTCATGCCCTTCTGATTGTGGTAGCTTTGTAATGAAGTCTAGAGCGATGGTTTTGAAGGGGAGGGCTTCTGGGTTTGTCTTAATGGGGAATATTGGGGGTTTCGGGTTTCCAGGGAAGTTTTTGTTTGCTTGGCAGGTGGCACACCCTTTTACATATGCGGATATGTCTTCTTTCATGTTTGGCCACCAGAAGTCCTGTGACACTATCCAAAGGGTCTTTGTTATTCCAGGGTGTCCTGCGGTTTTTGTATCATGAAACAGGGAAATTACCCCCCTCTTTAGTGGTGTGTTGTCCACAACCACAAGTTTGTCACCTTTCCACCAGTACTTTCCATGTTTCACCAGCTGGAAGGGGGCAGCCCACTCATCTAGAGTGTCTGGGTGGTCTAGTTGGTGTGCCATAACTCAGTCATCTATCCTTATGGAGAGAACAGAGTTTGCAAAGATGGTCGAAGCTAGGACTGTTATGTTGCTGTTGTCTTCCTCTCCTGTGTCGTGATCTGGGCATCTAGATAGGGCATCTGCATGGTTCTGGGCTCCAGGTTTGTGGTGGAGTTTGATGTGATAGTCTGCCAGTCTGGGAATATATCTTGCAACTCGCCTGTTGATTTGGCGAGGGTGTCGGTAATATTCTAAGTTCTTGTGGTCTGTAAACACAGTGATTTCATGGGGTGATCCTAGGAGTAGGTGTCTCCAGTGTTCAAGGCCTTGGATGACCACTAAGAGTTCTCTATCATGAATATCATAATTGCGCTCCGCTTCTGAGAAGGACTTTGAGAAGTAGCCTATTGCTTGGGGTTTGTTTCTGTCATCTCTTTGTGTGAGGATTGCTCCTGTGGCAAAAGCGGAGGCGTCCACTTCTAGTTCGAAGGGTTTATTCATGTCTGGTTGACATAGGACTGGGTCTTCGCATACAAGTGTGATGAGGGTCTCTAGGGCTTCTTTTGCCTCTTCTGTCCACTTGAACAGGCCTTCCTTTGTTTTTATTGTGTCTGTGATGGGCCTCACTAGGTGGGCAAAGTTGGGGATGAAAGGGCGTTGGTAGCTTAGTGTTCCTAGTATGCTTCTTGCTTGTTTGACCGATTTGATGTCTCTTGGCCATTCTTTAAGTCCTTCTACCTTCTTTGGGTCTATTTTTACATTTGACCCATCTATGACAATTCCTAGGTAGTGGATCTTTCTTTGTTCAAATACACATTTGGATGCTTTGAGGAAGTAGGACTCCTTTTCGCATATTTCCAAAAACTCATGGGCAATTTGTCTGTGGCGCGTAGTGTCTTCCTCTGTGGCTATTAGGACGTTGTCCATGTAGACGAACAGTTCTTTTGGGTACTTGTCCATGAGGGGTCGAAGTATCCTGCTCATCGTTCTTGCAAGGTAGCTGGTGCATTTGTGAGGCTGAAGGTCATGACTATGGGTATGAACAACCCTCTATGTAACGTTACCACAGGAACGTTATGTGTGACGTGCACGTCACTAAGTCGCTCAGGCCGAGGTAACGGGATACGAGTTGGTCTGTTAGGACCGAGTTTGATGATGAATAAGCACCACACGGTCTCCTCAGACACGTAGGTGATAGTCGGGGGTTCTGGGGTTCAAGTGAAAAAGCAAACCAAAGTCGTACTCAAGCGAAATAGCGAGTGAAAGTCGTTCATGGATTGACAACGATGTGGTATTACACAAGAAGTCAAGTCTACCGTACAAGCTAGGTAGTGTGTGACTTATATACTAGTACAGGATGTTTGTACGTAACAAACATATGGCGCAATATCAGGGTTCTGAGTAAAAACAGAACAAAGGCGTAACTACAATGGGAAACATGGTGATTGCGCGGGGTCATGTGCGAGTCAGCTGAACCCGGAGCGCCGTGAACTTTGATATACAAGAAAGGGGGTGTAAAGACGTATCGTGCGGCGAAAGGATCATCAGAAATGGCTGGGCGCGTAAGGAGTTATGGGCGTAACAAGATGGGGTTTGGGAAGGAGAAGCAAGGAACAGAAGCGTCCAAGAGAAAAGGAAGGAAAATCGTAACACTCTAGGTGTTTTGAAGGCCACTTTCCATTGGTCTTCTTTGATGCGGATGTTGTGGTACCCCCACCTGATGTCAAACTTGGAGAACAGTCTCTTTCCATGTAAGTTTGTTAGGATGTCGGATATGAGCAGTAGGGGGTAAGTGTCTTTCACTATCCATGCATTCAAGGGTCTATAGTTGAGGATGGGGCACAGCCCTCCGTCTGTTTTCCTTCAGAAGAAGAAGGACGATGCATAGGGGGAGCTTCCTTCATAGATGTATCCCTTGGCTAGGTTTTCTTCAAGGTATGCTTTTAATGCCTCGTCTTCTTGTGTGTAATGCTACCACAGCGTTAGTCCGACTTGGACTTTGTATAATGGCACTCACAACTTAGCAGATTCGAGAGACTTCCTTAGAGTCTCTATGATACCGTAGAAGACCACCAAGGCGATCCACAGTACTTGTCTGAATAGTACAAGGGCAACTCCGAGCTGACAACTTGAGGGTGCCAGGATCCTAGACATGAAGGCCAGGAATACAAATGTCGCGGATGGACCTTTTGGACTTACGATACGAGAAGGGAAGTGGATTCGGACGCTTACTACATGGTTATGGCTACGGTAGTAAGTAGATATTAGTCATGGACAGTAGGATCAGTCAGCGAGTTGTGTTAGCATGTGATTGCTAGCATGACTCATTACTAGTACAGCGGTAGTAGGGTTCGAGCTATTACTGCTAGAGGTAGTCACGTTCAAGAGGAGCTTTAAAGCTGCCTCTACAATCTGTACATATAGTGGGGCACGGAGACCAAGATTCGCTATCTTGGTCTTCTTCTCAAATACCACTTCCTCATTCGTCTCTTGTTCGAAGTCTTGTCTCCCTCCTCTCTCTAAGGGAGCAACGCTCTTATAAGTCTTGACCTTCGAGTCTAAGGCCCTGGCCCTGTCGACACACCAAGTCGGAGTTGCCTTAGTACTATTGGGGCGCCTTTTGTGGATCGCCTTAGTAGTATTCTACGGGATTACTGAGACGCTACACGAGTGTCTGCGACCAGCTAAGTCGTGAACGCCCTTGTCCGAGTTCAAGTCGAACTAAACGCCGTGGTAGCGTTACAACAAAGGTCGAGAGTAGAAGGCGCGAAGGCCTAGAGATGAGAATGGAGAGAAGACGAGTGGTATTTGAAGAAGACCAAGATGGCTTATCTTGGTCTTCACGTCCCACTATTTATACATATTGTAGAGGCAGCTTTAAAGCTCCTCTTAGAAGTAATGTCCTCTAGCGTAAGTAGCTCGAACCCTACTACTGCTATACTAGGAATGAGTCATACCAGCTATCACATGCTAGTACGACGCGTAGTGACTAAGTCCGTGACTAATTCCTACTTACTAATGTAGTCACAACCATATAGTAAGAGTCCACTGCATTTGCCGTACTCACTAATCCGTAATCGTCCATCTGCGACATCACCCCTTTTTCAGCCATGGTGCCCACGATGCCGATGAAGACACGGCCCAGACATCCATCCATCCTGTACTTCCTCGATCCTTTCCAACGCGTTAGCCATCTCCAACCGGAACTTACTCCGCGCCAACTCCGCCTTAATCCCTCCAAGTGCGGTGGCGAGCTGGTGGAGCCGCTGCTCCATCCTCTCGGCCTCGTACGCATAGGCTCGGTAGCGATGAACCTCTGCCCGGAGGCTAATGTCGTGGAGTTCGCCAATTGCGCGATCGAGGCAAGGGCAGTCGTGGTAACCACCAGCGAAGAGGTGCATGTCCTCTTGTGGGTACTGCTCCTTTCCGGTGGCCTTGACGTGGGGCTCCGTGTAGAGAGGCTGCGAGTAGACCTTCTCGCTGTCCTCGACGAGCCCCAGTACGATGGGGTCCGAGCCCATGATGACTTGGACATACGCAGCTTGACACGTACGTCCTTGTCCGTCGGTGATGGGGTAGTGGACGAAGTCCTCCCCACGGTTGTAGCGATATCCATGAGGTGGGGGCCCCATGGTGGTGTGTCGTAATTGGAATAGTGGGAATGGAGGGGGTGCGTCGGCTCGCACGCCGCCTTGATATAGAGGGCGCCCCCAAGTGTCGCAGGCGTAAGGAGTTTCGGCGGGGTTGTCAGTGTCTGTGGCAGTGGAAATGAGGGGGTGCTCAGCTGGATAACTGTCCGCTAAGCTCCCTCGGACTTGCTCGAGGATGGTCTCCTCGCCTCTTGTCGCTCCTTCCTCTCCCGCGTCCACTCTCGTTGCCTCCGAAGGGCTTCTCGCCGCTGCTTGGCTGCCTTCCTCAACTGCTCCCGCTGCCAATCCTCCGCTATCTGCCTCCACCGCTGCTCCTGCCACTGCTCCCAGTTGATCATTGCAGGGGTCTTGGGCTTCTTCCTCGGTTCGATACTCAACTCGTACTGGGACAGGTCGAGATGGGGAACGTTCAAGCTCTGGGAGAGCTGCACAAAGCCTATCGACTTCAGCCGTCGTGAACGGGACCTCGTTGATTCGCTGACCGTCTTGGGAGAGGATCCACCAAGTGGCAGGGTTGCTGGTGTTGTCGGCGTAGGAGGCCAGGATGGTGGATTGAAGGGCGTCGACGACTTCTTGGTAGGTGAGGGGGCCCGTGTTTCTGGCAACTCGAGCGATGGCCTCAGCGGAAGAGGGAATGGACATGGTTGAGAAAATGGAAGAGATGAGGAGTCCAGTGTTGTGAAGGTAAGAGGGGGATGAAGATTGTTGGTCGGTTCTTCCTGCCTTTAAGCTGCTAGTGAGTCGGGGATTTAACAATCTGTACTCAGCTATGGCTTCATTGGCGAATACATCATCCCTATCGACCCACTGATTCTCCGAATCAGGGTACCCCTTCCATTTGATCAGGTACTGCAGGCGTCGTTTTCTGCCAAAGTGCCGGTGATCTAGAACCTTCTCAACTTTGTATTCCTCCTCTCCTTCTACCAGATCCGGTGGTGGGCGCTGGAAATTTTCTCCATGCATCAGTGTTTCACGATAAGGCGTAAGGAGGTCGATGTGGAACACAGGGTGTATGGTCCACTGCGTGGGAAGTTCCAACTGGTAGTTGACTGGTGACAGGACTCGCGTGATTTTGAAAGGTCCATGTCGTCTTGCAGCGAGTTTAGGGGTTGGTTGATTGGTTCGTAGATGATGTCCCTCTAACCAGACGTAATCTCCCACCTGGAGCTTCGGAGTATCCCGATGCTTGACCCACATGGACTGCACCTTTTTGATAAGGTCCTGGGCTTCTTTCCGCGCTTCTCGGAATTGTTCTAGTCTCGTGGTGATCTGTGGGATTGGAGATGGCTTATCGAGCCAATCAGCACGCGGGTCATATCCCATGAGGAGCGAAAATGGGGACTTCCTTGTGGCTTCGTGAGGCCAATTGTTGTGAGTGAATTCTGCTATGGGTAGAAACACCGCCCAGTTATCTTGATGCTCGTTGGCCCAGAACCGAAGATACTGTTCCAGCCATTGATTGGTGCATTCCGATTGTCCATCCGTCCTGGGGTGGTACGCCGTGGAAATGTTCTGTTGAATTCCCAGGATCCGACACAGCTCTCGGGTAAACTTTGATGCAAATCGGGGGTCTCGGTCACTAATAATCTTCAACGGCAGCCCGAATCGTTTGAAGACGTGGGTTGCGTAAAGTCCAGCCGTTTCCTCCGCTGTGATCTCTTCGTTACAAGGGATGAATACCAAGGCTTTGCTGCAGTCGTGGTCCGTTACCGTCAGGATGGTGTCATATCCTTGCAACGTGGGAAGTTTTGTGATGAAGTCAAGGGCAATAGTTTCAAATGGGAGTGCGTCCTCTTTTGGGGTGATGGGCATCAGCGGAGCTCTTGTGGGGCGCGTGTTGACTTTGTGTCGCTGACACTCGGCACATCCCTGCACGTAATTTTGGACGTCTAGTTTCAACTCCGGCCACCAGTACCTTCGTTCCACTAGCCTCGTGGTTCATGCAATCCCAGGGTGTCCATGTACCAGTGGGTTGTGATGTGCGGCGATGAGTTTCCGTTTTTCGTCAAGCAACCTGGTGATCACATACTTTCCCTGTCGATACCATGCTCCATTGATGAACTTTAGTTGTTGGGGGTCTACCCAGTATCATAGGATGAATTCTGTTTGCTCTGGGTCTTGCATCGCTTGCACCGTCATTGTCCTCACAAATATGTCTTCCGGTAATACTATCACGTTTTCATTGTCTCGTTCTCCTTGGTCGTAGTCTGGTCACCTTGATAGTGCATCCGCGCGACCATTTTTCTTTCCTGGGATGTGGTGAATCTTGAAGTTATATTCCATGAGCTCGAGTACTTCCCTAGCAATTCTTCGACTTATCTTTTGTGGTAGTTTCCAGTACTGGAGATTCATGTGGTCGGAGTAGATTTTGATTTTGTGTGGTGATCCTGCCAGTAGTGGTCTCCAATGTCTGAGTGCCTTGACGATTGCGAGGAGCTCCAAATCATATATGTCGTAGTTGCGTTCTGCTTCGTTGAGTGTGGCCAAGTAGTAACCGATAGGGTGTTGTTTGCCGTCTTCCTTTTTTTGAAGTAGGACCGCGCCTGTTGCGAATCCTGAAGCGTCTACCTCGAGTTCGAATGGATCATCAAGTTTTGGGTGGGCAAGTACGGGTTCTTCGGTGACTAGGGCTTTAAGTTTCTGGAAGGCTTTGTTCTCTTCGTCTGTCCATCTCCATTCCACGTCCTTCCTCGTGAGTTTGTTGAGGGGTTTAGCGTGTGTGGCAAAGCCGCGAATGAACAGTTGGTAAAAATTACAGAAGCCTAGGAAGGAGCGTACGTCACGGACCTTCATGGGTGTTGGCCAGTCCTTGATACCAGAAATTTTTACCAGGTCCATGCGTGTTACCCCCTTTTCAAGGATTACCCCCAGGTAATCCATTTGCGGCTTGTTGAAGAGGCATTTCTTGAGTTTGAAGTACAGATCGTGTTCCATAGCGACTTGAAGCACATCGCTAACCATGTCTTCATGTTCCTTCTGTCCTGCCGGACTTCTAGTTGCGATGCCGATATCGTCCATGTATACTCGGATGATGGTTCCGTTCTGCTCATGCTTGGCGATGGTGTCTTGGTATATGGTGTTCATCATTGTTTGGAATGTAGCTGGCGAGTTGGTGAGTCTGAAGTACATGACCGTGGGTTCAAAGAGACCATACCGTGTCTTGAAGGCGGCTTTATGTTCGTCGCCTTCTTTAATGCGGACGTTGTTATATCCCCAGTGAACATCGAGTTTCATGTAGGTGTGTGCTTGACTTAAGTCCGTGATTAGGTCCGATATGAGGGGCAAGGGGTATTGATTGCGGATGGTGACTGCATTGATCTTTCTGTAGTCCTGTACCGGTCGAAGTTTCCCATCTTTCTTTTTGATGAAGAAGAATGACAAAGCATAGGGGGATTTTGATGGCCGAATGTATCCCTTCTTCAGTTGTTCGTCGAGGAACTCCTTCAACTTGCTGTCTTCTTCTTGCGTCATAGGGTAGACCTTGCAATCGATGGCCGATGGGTTCCCTCTTTGAATTCAATGGCGTGATCCCATGGTCTGGAAGGTGGGAATCAATTTGATGCTTCTTCGCTAAAGATCTTTGCGAACTTCTGGTATGTAGCCGGGAGTTCCACCTTGTCGTGAAACTGTTTAGCCTCTATTGCTAATTCAGTTGCAGTGGTACGTATGTTACGATCGGACCCATATTACGGTACGAGGAGTGAAGTGGACGCTTACTATACGGTTATGACTACGATAGTAAGCGAGTATTAGTCATGGACCATTTGTATCAGTCAGCACGGGTCGTACTAGCATGTGATAGTTAGTATGACTCATTTGTTACGATTCGCCCTGAACCCCGCGCGACAAGTACAGACTCGTGCAGCACCGCCGAGCAATACCGCGCCGAATGGGTTGCAGCCGCCAGAAGTGAAGGTATCGACCCCGGAAATATCCTGTATTACGAACGTGACCCGGGCTGGCAAGCGCCCTGGGAATAGCCGAAGAAGACGTCAAGCGCCCGTCACGTGACCCTGGCACGTGACCTGGTCTAGACTCGCACCAGAAGGATCCAGATGAGCTTGTGCCTGGATCGTGATTGGATCTGCCTCATGGACTGTATGGTTCCTAGTTTCTGATGGATTGTCTGATTGTACCTGTGGCTTGATGCGCCCGAGAGTTGTATGTTTCAGCCACTGATTGATGGACTTCTGACCCCGTTTCACCTTCGCCACATTGTTGACCCTGTGACTGTATGCCCCTGACTCGTGTTGTTTCACTTACTATTGGACGATACATACTAGGTTTCGGACCCCAAGCTGAGCTTGAAAGCTCCTTGGAAGTGTATAAGTAGCACCCCAGTCTCGCTGATACCCCTCAGCTTGACTTCTTGTATTCTACCAGCCTACAAGTAGACCGAAGCAGATACAGGTAGCCCCTGTATAGTTATCCCCTCTCCGATCCTGTCTCCCTTGCTTGAGCACATCCTCCTCTTCTTCTTTGCCACTCGCGTTACGCATATTCTTACCGTTATCGCCTACGGTGTTGTCCAAACTCTAGAAGAACTCAGCAAATCCCAAGATCTCGAGAACCCGACCGGAAGATAGACCAGTCGAAGTCTTGGTCGCCACCGTGATACCGCAAGAACCCCCTAGTTTCCCGTTGAGTGTCGAACTCCGGAAGGTACGCCCGCTGGAGCGTAACACATTACTAGGATAGCTGTAGTAGGGTTCGAGCTACTTACGCTACAGGACACTACCTGAAGAGGAGCTTTAAAGCTGCCTCTAGAACATGTATAAATAGTGGCTCGTGAAGACCAAGAAAAGCATCTTGGTCTTCTTCTCAATACCACTCTATAACTCGTCTTCTAAAAGGGCTTCGAGGAATTCCTCTCATCTCCTGTAAACGCCTGTCTTATTGTCTTGACCTTCGAGTCTAGGACCCTGGCCCTTTCGGTGCATCAGACTGGAGTTGCCTTAGTGCTACTAGGGCGTATCTTGTGGATCGCCTTAGTCGTATTCTACGGGATCACGGAGACATTGCGCACGCAGTCTCGACCAGCTAAGTCGTGAACGCCTTCATCCGAGTTCAAGTCGAACTAAGACACTGTGGTAGCGTTACATTAAGACCAAGATAGCCAACCGTGGCGTTCACTACAAGGGATCAGTGGAGAAACTTTCGACCTTACAACCTCGAAACTAGAGGAGAACGATCAGTACCGTGACGATTCTTAGGCGCAGCCAGGTGGAGAGAATACCGAGGAGACACCGGCTACTTTGTAGACTTCCCAGGAGAAGCAATCAGATATAGGCCAGTTGAGTTCAACTACTCCAACTTCTGCTGGACGGAGATTACGTGGAACCCCATAGACAACCGGTGGGACGTTGTCAGACCAGCAGGGAGACACTACCGCTGCGACATCGACTCCAGAGAGCTCCACGGAGACGACTGGGGATCATTGGACGGAGACAGCAGCAGCAGCGAGGAAGAAGAAGCACCTAGAGAACGCGCACCCTCGGAATCAAGTCACGAGGAACCAGTAGAAGAACACACAGCCACAGAGAGTGAAATACGACCAGGAACGGGAGACGACTCGAGTCTATTGGCACACATAGCTGAGTCACTACATATCACAGTACCAGAAGAGATTCACATCCGAAGCCCTATGGCCACAGCAACTGAAACACAAGCAATGGAGGAAGTACAACGCATCAGGGAAGAAGCCGAATCCATCCTCAATCCCATTAACCCAAGCACCGGACACCGCATGACAGCCGATGACGCAGCCCTCTTCAGGGCAATAGGACCAGACCACCCGGACCCACCAGAAGGACCACCTCCACCACCGGGAGGACTCCCAGGTGGTCTCCCAGGCCAAGGCCCAACAGGAGGAGGATTCCCAGGAGGAGGTCGACCACCAAACGGAGGAGGGGGACCCCCGCTGGGAGGACCCCCAACCGGAGGACTTCCAGGCGGAGGACACGGATCAGACAGACTATCAGGTGAACCCCCGACCGTATTCGACGGAGATCGTACTAAATACGAGGCATTCCTTACACAATGGCACGTGTACTGGGGGATGAACCTGGACGCCCCCATCATGCAGAACGAATACCGACGATCCCTCCTTTTTCTGGGGTACGTCAAAGGGATCAACGTCAGCGAATGGACGCTGTCCATCCTCGAATGGCTCAATCGGGAAGTACGACGAGGAGTAAGCCAGTACTCCCAAACACTGTGGAATCATGTCGCAACAGAGTTCGCCAAACGATTCTCAAACATACTCGAGGAAGAACAAGCACAGGCGGAACTACAAAAAGGCATCAAAATGACAGGAGAAGATATCGACACGTACATAGTAAAATTCGAGCAACTAGCAAGAAAAGCTCACTACAATCTAAACGACCGCCAAACCATTGACCGATTTATGGCGGGACTACCTCGAGCGTTGTTCATGAAAGTCTACGAACTCGACGAACCCCACACCTTCGAAGACTGGAAACGATGCGCTCTACGACGGCAAAAGCAGTACATCCACATGAAGGCACGCCTTGACAATTTTAAGACCAAAACACCTCCCTCATCAGCGCAACCACGATGGAGACCGCAACCCCCCAACTGGGGACCGCCGAGAGGACCGCCACCACTCAGATACGACCCAAACGCAATGGATACATCGGCCGATCGAACACGCGCACGAGTCGCGGAAGTGGGAGACCCAAATCGTCCCTTCATCCCAAGACCACAAAGAGGAGGATATGGAAGAGGAGGAGGACCCCCGCCACGAGACATGAGGACCGTTGTCTGCTATAACTGTAACCAGACGGGACACTTCTCACGAAACTGCCCACAGCCACGCCGTCGAGCAACTACCAGTTGAATGGCCGACACCGATTACTATACGCAAGAAGAGCCGCCCGCACAAGCTAGAGCAACGAGCTCAGCGCCACCTCAACAAAGGGCCAAGGATTGGCTGGCAGGAGTAGCGGGAGAATCAGACGACGTAAAAGACCTCATTCTCCAAGAAATGTGGGGAAAAGAGGGTTTTCAGAACGCCTAAACCCATCGGCCTGGGTGAGGGCGGTTAACTGTAATTCTGTAATCATGACTCGCTATCGATCTCTTAGAATTCCAGTCTCGATTCGCACGAATTACGCAATGGCCGACATCAGAACACTAGTGGACTCCGGAGCAACAGATAACTTCATACGTCCTTCATTCGCAAAAAGGATGGGCTTGGGGCTCCAAGAATTGAGCCACCCCAGAAAAATATGGAACATTGATAACACAGAAAACAAAGCGGGCAGTATCACCCACTTCATCGACCTAGACGTACAAACTAACCAACGACGACAAAAAATGCGCTTCCTAGTCACAGACCTCGGGAACGAAGATCTAGTACTCGGATACCCCTGGTTAGCAACCTACGAACCCACAATAAATTGGAGATATGCCACCATACACGAGAAGATGCTCCCAGTTGTCATTCGATCAATCAATCCCAACAAAGAAGATCATATCATAGGAAGTGCCTTCACCGAAAAAGAAAAGGAGGCTGTGGTAACGGAACTAGAAGAAGAAAGCCTCCTACGCACCACGGCTACCGAACTAGCCATCGAAGCTAAGCAATTCCATGATAAAGTAGAACTCCCCCCGGCTTATCAACAATTTGCAAAGATCTTTAGCGAGGAAGCATCCCACCGATTCCCCCCCTCTCGACCTTGGGACCACGCCATCAAGTTTAAGGAAAACACCCCGTCCGCAATCGACTGCAAGGTCTACCCTATGACACAAGAGGAAGACAGCAAACTCAAAGAATTCCTGGACGAACAGCTGAAAAAGGGATATATTCGCCCATCCAAGTCCCCCTATGCCTCGTCTTTCTTCTTTATCAAAAAGAAAGATGGAAAACTACGGCCAGTGCAGGACTACCGGAAGATAAACGCTGTCACCATCCGCAACCAATACCCGCTACCCCTCATTTCAGACCTCATCACCGACCTCAGCCAAGCCCACACCTACACCAAGTTGGACATTCGCTGGGGGTATAACAACGTACGCATTAAGGAAGGCGATGAACACAAAGCGGCCTTTAAAACGCGGTATGGTCTTTTCGAACCCACCGTCATGTACTTCGGACTCACCAACTCCCCGGCCACATTCCAAACCATGATGAACGCCATCTACCGAGACACAATCGCCAAACACGAAGTCAAAGGGACGATCATACGAGTTTACATGGACGACATAGGCATAGCAACTAGGGATCCGGCAGGGCAAAAGGAACACGAAGAAGCCGTCCACGACGTACTACAAGTCGCCATGGAACACGACCTCTATTTCAAGCTCGAGAAATGCCTCTTCAACAAACCGCGAATGGATTACCTGGGGGTAATCCTTGAGAAGGGGGTAACACGCATGGACCCGGTAAAAATTTCCGGTATCAAAGACTGGCCCACGCCCACTGTAACGCTACCACGGCGTTTAGTTCGACTTGAACTCGAACGAGGGCGTTCACGACTTAGCTGGTCGAGACTGCGCATGTAGTGTTTCGGTGATTCCGTAGAATACGACTAAGGCGATCCACAAGATACGCCCTAGTAGTACTAAGGCAACTCCGGTCTGATGCACCGAAAGGGCCAGGGTCTTAGACTCGAAGGTCAAGACAATAAGGCAAATAGCTTCGAAGATGAGAGAAGGCTCGAAGGCCTCTTCTAGAAGACGAGAGATGAAGTGGTATTTAGAAGAAGACCAAGATGGCTTATCTTGGTCTTCGCGCTCCACTATTTATACAGATTCTAGAGGTGGCTTTAAAGCTCCTCTTGTAGGTAAAGTCCAGTAGCGTTAGTAGCTCAAACCCTACTACCGCTGTCCTAGGAATGAGTCACAGTAACTATCACATGCTACTGTAACCGTGCTGACTGATCGTAATGTCCATGACTAATATCAGCTTACTACCGTAGTCATAACCATGTAGTAAGCGTTCACTTCGACTCCGTACCGTATTATCAGTCCTGAAAGTCCGGCCGCAACACCCACAAAGGTCCGTGACGTCCGATCCTTCCTAGGCTTCTGCAATTTTTACCGGCTTTTCATTCGCGGCTTTGCCACACACGCCAAACCCCTCAACAAACTCACAAGAAAGGACACGGAATGGAGGTGGACCGACGAAGAAGACAAAGCATTCCAAAAACTCAAAACCCTAGTTACGGAAGAACCGGTACTCGCCCACCCGAAACTCAACAACCCATTCGAACTTGAAGTGGACGCCTCAGGATTCGCTACAGGCGCAGTACTACTTCAGAAACAGGAAGACGGCAAACGACACCCGATCGGTTACTACTCGGCCACACTCAATGAAGCAGAACGAAACTACGACATATACGATCTGGAACTCCTCGCCATTGTCAAAGCTCTCCGACACTGGAGACCATTACTGGCCGGATCACCACACAAGATTAAGATCTACTCGGACCACATGAACCTCCAGTACTGGAAGCTACCACAGAAGATAAGCCGAAGAGTCGCCAGGGAAGTACTGGAACTCATGGAATACAATTTCGAAATTCACCATATCCCAGGGAAAAAGAACGGACGAGCCGACGCACTGTCCAGACGACCAGACTACGACCAAGGCGAAAGAGACAACGAGAACGTCGTAGTACTACCCGAGGACATCTTCGTACGAACAACCACGGTACAAGCAGCTCAGGAACCCCCACAAAAAGAAATAATCCTACGCTACTGGGTAGACCCCCAACAATTAAAATTCGTCAACGGAGCATGGTACCGACAAGGGAAGTACGTAATCACTGGGTCTTTAAACGAGAAGCGAGAGCTCATTGCCGCGCATCACGACCCCCCGGTACACGGACATCCGGGAATTGCACGAACCACAAGACTGGTAGAACGAAGATACTGGTGGCCGGAACTGAAGTTGGACGTCTGAAACTATGTGCAAGGATGCGCCGAATGCCAGCGGCACAAAGTCAACACTCGACCCACGAAAGCCCCGCTTGTACCCATCACGCCAAAAGAAGACGCCCTACCATTTGAGACAATAGCCCTTGATTTCATCACCAAACTCCCAACGTCACGAGGATACGATACCATTCTAACGGTAACGGACCACGACTGCAGCAAGGCCTCGGTCTTCATCCCCTGTAACGAAGAAATCACGGCAGAAGAGACAGCAGGACTCTACGCTACCCACGTCTTCAAACGTTTCGGATTACCATCAAAGATTATCAGCGACCGAGACCCCCGATTCGCCTCCAAATTCACGCGAGAACTGTGTCGAATCCTGGGAATCCAACAGAATATCTCCACGGCATACCATCCCAGGACAGACGGACAATCGGAACGTACTAATCAATGGCTGGAACAATACCTCCGTTTCTGGGCAAACGAGCGTCAAGATAACTGGGCAACCTTCTTACCGATAGCAGAATTCGCTCACAACAACTGGCCCCACGAGGCAACAAGGAAGTCTCCATTCTCCCTTCTCATGGGATATGACCCGCGCGCTGATTGGTTCGATAAGCCTTCCCCTATTCCCCAGGTCACCACGAGGCTCGAACAATTCCGAGAGGCCCGAAGGGAAGCACACGATCTCATCAAAAAGGCACAATCGATGTGGGTAAAACACCGAAACACGCCCAAACTCCGAGTCGGAGACTACGTATGGCTAGAAGGACGCCACTTGAGAACAAATCAACCGACGCCCAAACTCGCGGCAAGACGACACAGTCCCTTCAAAATCACACGAGTCTTATCTCCGGTAAATTATCAGCTGGAACTTCCCACGCAGTGGAGTATCCACCCCGTGTTCCACGCTGACCTTCTCACACCTTATCGCGAGACGCTCATGCACGGAGAAAATTTCCAACGCCCACCACCAGATTTGGTAGAAGGAGAAGAGGAATACGAAGTCGAGAGGATTCTAGATCATCGGCACTTCGGCAGACAGAAGCGCCTCCAATACCTGATCAAATGGAAGGGATACCCCGACTCGGAGAATCAGTGGGTCGATAAAGATGACGTGTTCGCGGACGAGGCATTAGCTGAGTATCAAAAATTGAACCCCCGCATCACGCGAGACTTAAAAGTTCGAAGGATCTTATCGAAATCCCCCTCATCCTCTCTCATTTACCACACTGGCTTCCTCTCTTCCCTACTCGCAACAATGTCCGTTCCCTCTGCCGCCGACGCCATTGCTCGTGTTGCCTCAAACACGAGCCCCATCACCCATCAAGAACTCGTCGAAGCCCTTCAAACTCTCGTCCCAGCCGAGCACACCCCCGACACCAACAACCCTGCAAGTTGGTGGCTGGTCACCCAAGACGGCCAGCGCCTCAACCAACACCCACTCACAACGCCCGAAGTTGATAGGCTTCGCGCAGCTCTCTGCGACAGTGAGGTGTCCTCACCTCGACCTCTCCCAGTCCGAGTGGAGCAGTGGACGGAAGAGCCCGTCACCGGCGACATCACGATGGCTAGATTGGAAGCGGGAGCGCAAGTGGCTGGAGGTGGCGCGGGCGTGGAAGGAGGAGCAACTTCGGAGGGCGACCGAACGGCGGTCGGAGATGATGGTGAGGAGGAAAGCGGGGGCCGTAGAACGCATGAGACGATATTGGAGCAGGTGCGGGGGAGCCTCCACGACTACTACCCAGATGAGCACCCGCTCATCGTCACTGCCACCGATACTGACCACCCCGACGAGACCCCATACGCATGCGACACTACGGGACGCCCCCTGTACCGAGGAGGAGTCCGAGCAGACGCTCCTCCCCTCTTCCCCCTCCTTCAACTACGACACCGAGCCTTAGGGCCAGCCCCCCACGGCTACGTTCACAACCGCGGGGAGAACTTTGTTCACTACCCAATCACCGATGGCCAAGGGCGTACCCGCCAGGCCGCGTTCGTCCAGATCATCATGAACGCGGACCCCCTGGTACTGGGGCTGACGGAGGATAGCGAGAAGGTGTACTCGAAGCCGCTCTACGCAGAGCCACAGGTTCGGGCCCGAGGTAAGCCCCATTACCCTCAGGAAGATCTGATGATCTTCGCCGGCGGATATCACGACCGTCCTCGCATCGATCGCGCCCTCGAGGAGCTGCACGACGCGAGCCTCAAGGCCGAACTACACCGGTATCGGTCATACGCGTACGAGGCCGAGCGGATGGAGCAGCGGCTCCACCAACTCGCCGCCGCGTTGGGGGGCATCAAGGGAGAGTTGTCCCGGAGCAAGTTCCGGCTGGAGATGGCCAACGCGATGGACAGGATAGAGGAGATACAGGCGGGATGGATGGGAGGAACCGGCGACCGCCGGCGACGTGGGCGTCGCTCCTGAGAAGGGGGTGATGTTACGATCGGACCCATATTACGGTATGAGGAGTGAAGTGGACGCTTACTATACGGTTATGACTACGATAGTAAGCGAGTATTAGTCATGGACCATTTGTATCAGTCAGCACGGGTCGTACTAGCATGTGATAGTTAGTATGACTCATTACTAGGATAGCTGTAGTAGGGTTCGAGCTACTTACGCTACAGGACACTACCTGAAGAGGAGCTTTAAAGCTGCCTCTAGAACATGTATAAATAGTGGCTCGTGAAGACCAAGAAAAGCATCTTGGTCTTCTTCTCAATACCACTCTATAACTCGTCTTCTAAAAGGGCTTCGAGGAATTCCTCTCATCTCCTGTAAACGCCTGTCTTATTGTCTTGACCTTCGAGTCTAGGACCCTGGCCCTTTCGGTGCATCAGACCGGAGTTGCCTTAGTGCTACTAGGGCGTATCTTGTGGATCGCCTTAGTCGTATTCTACGGGATCACGGAGACATTGCGCACGCAGTCTCGACCAGCTAAGTCGTGAACGCCTTCATCCGAGTTCAAGTTGAACTAAGACGCTGTGGTAGCGTTACAACGTATCTGGCATTTGTCGGTAAGTTTGTCAACTATCTCCTGTTTGTCTTCTGTTTTGAGGGCACCAATGACGTGGTATTCCATGGTGGGGTTTATAGAGCGGACCACAACTGGGAGCATCTTTTCATGAATGGTAGCGTACCTCCAGTTGATTGTGGGTTCGTAGGTGGCCAACCAGGGGTATCCCAGTACGAGGTCTTCGTTTCCGATGTCTGTGACCAGGAAACGTAGTTTCTGGTGTTTCTGATTAGTCTGGACTTCGAGGTCTATGTACTGGGTGATACTGCCCGCTCTATTCTCCGTATTGTCTATATTCCATATTTTCCAGGGGCGTTCTAGTTGTTGTAAACCAAGGCCCATCCTTTTAGCAAAGGAGGGTCGTATAAAGTTGTCAGTAGCTCCCAAATCTACGAGAGCTTTAATGTCGGCCATGGCGTAACTTGTGCGAATCGATACTGGAATTCGAAGCAAACGGTAGCAAGTCATGATTACAGAGTTACAATTAACCGCCCTCACCCAGGCCGATGGGTTTAGGCGTTCTGAAAACCCTCTTTTCCCCACATTTCTTGCAGGATGAGGTCTTTCACATCGTCCGTTTCCCCCGCTACTCCAGCTAGCCAGTCTTTTGCTCTTTGTTGCAGAGGGAGCGTGGCTGCTACCCTTGCCTGGGTAGGCAGTTCCTCTTGAGCGTAGTAATCGGTTTCCGCCATTCGACTGGTCGTTGGCCGGGGACGAGGCTGTGAGCAGTTTCGTGAGAAGTGCCCCGGTCTGTTGCAGTTATAACAGATGACTGCCCTCATATCTCGAGGTGGTGGTCCTCCTCCTCGTCCGTGCCCTCCTCGCTGTGGTCTAGGGATGAAGGGTCAGTTCTGGTCCCCTACTTCAGCTACTCAGGCTCGAGTTCTGTCCGTGGAGGTGTCCATCACGTTTGGGTCATACCAGGGCGGCAGTGGTCCTCTTGGTGGCCCCCAGTTCAATGGTTGTTGCCTCCACCGAGGTTGAGCAGATGATGGTGGTGTTTTAGTTTTGAAGTTATCGAGGCGTGCTTTCATGTGTATGTATTGCTTCTGCCTCCTTAATGTGCACCTCTTCCAGTCTTTGAACGTGTGTGGTTCATCCAGCTCGTAGACCTTCATGAATAGGGCTCATGGCAGCCCCGCAGTGAATCGGTCGATGGTTTGGCGGTTGTTTAAGTTGTAGTGAGCCTTTCTTGCTAGTTGCTCAAATCGGACCACGTATGCATCAATGTCCTCCCCCGTCATCTTGACTCCCTTTTGTAATTCTGCCTGGGCCTGTTCTTCCTTAAGTATGTTCGAGAACCTTTTGGCGAATTCTTCCGCAACATGGTTCCACAAGGCTTGGGAGTATTGGCTAACTCCTTGCCATACTTCTCGGTTTAGCCATTCGAGTATGGCCAGCGTCCATTCGCTGACGTTAACCCCTTTTACGTATCCCAAGAAGAGAAGGGAGCATTGGTACTCGTTTTGCATGATGGGGGCGTCCAGGTTCATCCCCCAGCACACGTGCCATTGCGTTAGGAAGGCTTCGTATTTAGTATGGTCTCCATCAAATACGGTTGGAGGTTCACCTGATAATCTGTCCAAACTGTGCCCCGCTCCTGCTCCTAACGGTGGTCCTCCTCCTGGGGGTCCACCTCCTCCTGGTGGTCTTCCTCCGCCTGGGAATCCTCCTCCTGTCGGTCCTTGTCCCAGAAATCCTCCTGGGAGCCCACCTGGTGGTGGTGGGGGTCCTTCTGGAGGGTCCGGTTGGTCTGGTCCTATAGCTCAGAAGATTGCTGCATCGTCTGCTGTCATCCGATGTCCCGTACTGGGGTTAATAGGGTTTAAGATGGCTTCCGCTTCTTCTCTGATACGCCTTATTTCTTCTGTTGCCATCGTTTCCGTAGCTGTAGCCATCGGGCTTCGTATGTGAATTTCCTCGGGTACTGTGATGTGTAGGGACTCAGCTATACGGGCCAGTAGGCTCGAATCGTCTCCTGTTCCTGGGTGGATCTCGCTTCTGTAGCGGTGTGTTCTTCAACTGGTTCCTCGTGACTTGACTCCGATGGTGCTTGTTCCCTCGGCTGTCCTCCTTCTTCTTCTTTGCTGCTGCTGTCTCCGTCAAGTGATCCCCAGTCGTCTTCGTGGAGCTCTCTTGAATCGATATCGCAGTGGTAATGCCTTCCGGCTGGTCTAACGATGTCCCACCGATTGTCTATAGGGTTCCACGTAACCTCTGTCCAACAGAAATCGGAGTAGTTGAACTCAACTGGTCGATATCTGATGGCTTCACCTGGGAAGTCGACAAAGTATCTGGTGTCTCCTCTGTATTCCCTCCACTTGGCTGCACCTAGGAATCTTCGCGGTACCGATCTTTCTCCTCTTGTTTCAAGGTTGTAGGGCCGAAAGTTTCTCCACTGGTCTCTTGTGGTGAACGCCACGGTTGGGAGATCTTGGTCTTAATGTAACGCTACCACGGCATTAGTCCGACTTGGACTTCGTATAATGGCGCTCACAACTTAGCAGATTCGAGAGACTTCCTTAGAGTCTCTATGATACCGTAGAAGACCACCAAGGCGATCCACAGTACTCATCCGAATAGTACGAGGGCAACTCCGAGCTGACGACTTGAGAGTGCCAGGATCCTAGACATGAAGGCCAGGAATACAAAGGTCGAGAGTAGAAGGCGCGAAGGCCTAGAGATGAGAATGGAGAGAAGACGAGTGGTATTTGAAGAAGACCAAGATGGCTTATCTTGGTCTTCACATCCCACTATTTATACATATTGTAGAGGCAGCTTTAAAGCTCCTCTTAGAAGTAATGTCCTCTAGCGTAAGTAGCTCGAACCCTACTACTGCTATACTAGGAATGAGTCATACCAGCTATCACATGCTAGTACGATGCGTAGTGACTAAGTCCGTGACTAATTCCTACTTACTAACGTAGTCACAACCGTATAGTAAGAGTCCACTGCATTTGCCATACTCACTAATCCGTAATCGTCCATCCGCAACATTGTGGGGGAAGTGGGTATATTTTGCAGTTGATTTTATTAGGTGCATCTGGACGTAGTGTGATGGGGTGGTCTTCCTCTCTTTCTGGGGGGAAGCGTTGTGCTTCTTTGTCAGAGAATACTTTGTGGTGGTGTTGGTATTCTTCTGGGATCTCTGTTTCTTTTACTGGGTCAAAAGTTGTTGTGGTTGTTGCAACTTTTGCTTCTTGGTGTCGTTTTCTTCTGAAGCGATATCCTCCAGTTAGGATAGTGACAGGTTCTCCTTTTAATTCTTGTTTCTTCCAGTCAATGACTGGGTTTTCATGTTCGAACCAAGGGTAGCCGAATATCATTCTATCTTCCCCTAGGCTGGTCACAAAGAATTGGAAAGCGGTTTCCTTTTCTCCTCTTTTTATCCAGAGTTGGCATTTTTCCATTATGGTGCCATCCTTGTTTAGTGATCCATCCACATTTCAGACTATCATTGGTGGTTGTAGGGGGGTGGTCCCAAGTCCTAGCTTTTGGATCAGGTTTCGGTCTATGAGGTTGTCTGTGGCTCCACTGTCTAGGAGCACATTTACTCGAGCTTGTTTGTAGTATAGGCAAACAAGAACTTGGATTGTCATAGCACTATCATGAACACTGTACATTGAATCAGCCTTCCTATCAGCTCTCATAGGTCGGCATCACAAAAATCCTGGTCAAGGGCATAGTAACATCTCTTTTCATCCTCTGTCATGCTTTGTATGAGTGTGTAGGCTTGTCGGACTTTGTCTTCTGTTGTGGCAACTGACACTGATGATGTGCTCGCCTCTTGGGTGTAGGGGGGTGCTGTTTCTGCTTCTTGGGTGTCTGTGGCTCGGACTTTTGTCTGGTTTGGGTTGTTTTGGCGTTGGCAGTTTCTGGCCATGTGCCCTTGTTGTCTGCACTTGAAGCAGTGCCCCTCTTTCATGAGTGTCTTCTTTTCTTCTTCTGTGAGTTTCTTGAAGGGTGTGGTGGTCATGGCATCGACTGTTGATAAGTGACCTGTGCACACTTAGCGGCTCTATGGACACACAGATAATGGACTGCTTTAGATTAGATATACAGGACTTATGTAGATTAGATGTATGATCATCACAATCTTGGACCTTTACTTTATCTATGACATCACTGTACAATGACATCACATGGACTTGTTATTGTACTACGCTTTTGGACTATCCTTTTGTTATATCTTTATTGTGATGTCACTATGATATCATCCTTGTTCTGGATTCCCTATTGTACTTATTGTCTAAGTACTTCCCTTTGTTCTGACCCACTCATTGTTCTGGGTCTTATTGTATTCTGTCTATTGTATAACGCCCTTATT
>JAKELG010000190.1:0-74599 GCA_021527035.1 Lactarius vividus | reverse complement strand
TGTGAATGGATTATGGGTGTTATTAAACGACTGGTGAAAAGACGGTAGTGTCGCATGCACGTTATACGTCATTCTCACATCCGAATAGTCTCTACCACATAGACCCTGAACCACCACAGCACTTTGTTCTTTAAGCGAACCAAATTTTGTCTTTTATCATCTCCATATCCTCATGTTCTTGGAATGTAGACTTGACATATACATTTCTATGAGGGGGAAAGGGTCGCAGCTTCCCTAACGAACCCCTGCCTACTATTGACACCGAAGATGGGCCTGCCCTCGACATATCAGCCCTATTCCCACTTCATTACTGCACCAGTCCCACGGCCTGATCATCCGCCCCTACATCACTCCTGCTGCAGCGGTCTCAGCAAGGATCTCTCTCAAAGTCACTTCATCCACTGGCGCACGTCTATCCACGGTCTGGCGACTGCTCGTGTCGACCTTTCCAAATGCGCACAGCACGCACAGCATCGAATGGTCTAGGGATCTGGAGCGCGCCTGCACGTGACATTGAATATTCAGCGAAAACTCAGCTTTTCTTCTAGGGCACGACTCACGATGACGATCCGACCCCTTTTTTTTTTTGGAAGTCGTGTCGTCTGCTGAGCTGAGTCACTGAATGGACAGTTCTCTCTATGAGCCAATTCTTCGAGTTCTAGAGGGAGAATATTCTCCGAGTCCTAATTGCTTCCCACCTGAGCGTACATAATCTACTCGTTGCGTTGGCTTTTAATCAGCTAGCAACTGGTACACGACATGACCCTATGACAACGGCCAATCGTACTCTGTTTCCGTCATGCATTACCTTCACAACGCAATCAAGCGACGCGCAGGCGTCGTACACGGTGAACGCCCCGGCGCAGCGGGGATCAGCACCCCGGCGTACCTGGGCCCTAGCGTGAACACAAGTCGGATCACCAGCCTGACAGCGGCGTCATGAAATCCGCGTTCAGAGTCAGAAAACAGGCGGGCGCCCAGTGGCTTCTATCGGGTCGAAAAGCACCTTGTCGATGCTGTTTTTGAAGTATTTGTGGCTCGCGGACCGCAGTTAGGGAACACCGCCAAAGCTTCTACTTCCGCGCGCAGACGGATCTATCCCACGTAGGTGATTGACGTGATTGACCATTGCGCCCGCGCCCGCGCGTGAATGTGCGGTGCTGATCACAAACCCTGATAAGCCTGAACACGTGGGTGGCTGAACCATTTGGCGTTTGTTTGGCTGAGATATGGTTGTGTTTGGCAGTTGTAAACGGAGTCCTAATGTAGTACGTAGTAGACGTTCAGCGACTAGGCCATTTCCCCCATACCCGAGCAAGGAGGGAGTTCAACACATCCGTAGCCCTCCACACAAACACCCTACCTGTGGAATACTCCCCGTCATTCACTATACCACCGTAATTAGAGCCAAACCTGACCAAGACCAAGCTGATAATTAGCTGCTGTCAAAATGGATAAGCGGAGCGGATGGACGTACAGTGGGTGGCAGAGGTGAGTAACCCATTGGTCATATATCGCTCGGTTCAACATGACGGTGTCCTCGATTGTGGGAAGCGCGAGCTCATCATAACTGGTCTCAGAGATGGGATACAGGCCCGGGACATTGAAGATCGCTACCTTTCTGGAGGAGTCGAATCGGACCTCCTGGCTGAATACGGAACTTTTCGTCTGCGTAGCACACGACGCAATCCTATATGGGCCTCGTCAAAGGTGATTATGACGAGGGGTCGCTCTGGACTGTAGTTTCCCGTACAGAAGCCCAGCGTGTCCATGAACCCAACGAGCTCCTTCCTGGCACTATACGCCTCAGGTATTCGGGAGGCCCTTTTTTGTCCGTGGCTCCACTCTCCGCTCCCGCCAACTCGAAATTCATCCGTCATTTTCACAAGCATCGCCGACTACAGAAGCTCGTCTCGTTGGTAGTGTCAGCTACCTCCCAAAAGAATTCCCGGCGAGAATCGGTTTGGACATTAAATGACTGTCCTTCAGTCCGGCGGCAACGGAAAACCTGCGCGAGTACCCTTTGACGCCGCTTGACAAGTACGACGCGTTCAGTTTACTAGGCAGCGGGAAGCTTATGGATGTGCTCCAAAGACGAGTTCGGTAGCTTTGTGTCAGATTATTTTTTCTGTTGTGGGCGGGATGTAGTATTACTGGCGTTGGGTATGTATTGTGAACATGCGCAGCACGGCACACGTCAGTCTGTATGGGTGAAGATCAATGGAGGATGGTACTGGTGGCTGTGCCATCTTCCCTGGTCGAGTACCTGGACCTGCAGATTGATGTCAGCGATATATAAGTTGAGATGTATATACATGTGGTTTGTCCATGCGCAGTGACAGTCGGTAAGGTGTGCATGATGTTGGGTGAGAGGGGCCACGTAACCTAATGTGGGAAATATGGGGAAACCAGCTGGCAGGCAAGACGAGGTCATGGACAAGTCTTACTGATATTCAAGCACATTGATCCGGAAATCTGAAATCGGATGACTCATAGCATTCAGTACCTACTACATCATTGGAGCAACGTGTTCGGTCCATTTGATGTCCAGAACCACGAACCCGCCATTGAGCTGGGCCAGTTACAGATGACATTCCATGCCTGGCGGCATTGACAACATCGTTTTGTCTTCGCAGCGTCCTAATTTATGCGCGTCTCTCCCCTCCCCCTCACCCCAAATGGCCTAACACCTTCGACTACTCCCGGAAATTACACGTTCTGCGAGGTGGTGCTCAACGTGGTGTGTAGGTGTTGTAGCAAGTGTATTGACCTGGCAGACGTTTGTGGTCACACCACCATGTCAGTATGTCACAATCGCGGTCTGGGACCCCCCTAACCCCGGTGCAGGATTTTCAGGTTTCGCTCCCCCCTTGTGTCACGATCACGTGACATGTGACGTGGCTCGGGAGGAATTCGGACTGACAGCAGACTCGACAGCAAAGCATTGTGCTGGCATCTGCCAGCTAGGCACTTATGCACCCCTCTAGGAATACAGGAAATAGTTATGAAAACCACAGTCTGTATAGTATAAATATGAGGCTCTTATGTCTGTAGTTACTTTGTCTGAGCTTTATAGAAATCCCAGCCAAGTTTTGCTCACCTTGAGTGAACAGCGCGTCCCTCTCGTCTCGTCCATCTTCCTTGGCAAAGTTACCCCTTTGCCCGTCGTCATCCCCGCTCTGAGACCCATCCTTGTCGACAGAATCCATCTAAGTCAACTTCTCCGTCACTCTATTCCCGAATCCCCGACTACATCCCGAACGTTCTGGCTGGAACGTAACACCTTGCTTTCTTTGTGCTTGCACTTGCAGAAGAATGCTGCCAGTAGACCCATATGCTTTGCTTGCCAGTTTTGTACATCTTCTTATCTACTTGTGTTCCTACCCTATTCTTTTTTTAAAGCAAAAGTTCTTAGCATTTGGGTATGTACCAAGGTATGTACTACTGTGGTTTTGCCAGATCGGACACTATCTTAATCGCCGATTTAAAAACACGCGACGTTAAGAGCCTGCCGAGGTCACATGTGACCTCTTTCACTAGCATTGAGATCCAGCAACGGTTGCCACTGTGAGCGATTGACTAATCGCAGACTTCTCACGCGCCGGTGAGAATGGACTGCTGTACCGCAACTCAACTTCAACCTCCGAAATCTCTACTTTTAAATATCGTTTTGTGTCTTTTATATTATGTAACTTACTGTAGTAAATAACGCGTAAACAACGCGTGTGTGAGGGGATTGGAACGCGAGGGAGGGGGGACACATCCTCCTCCTCCTCCCAATTTGACATGCCCGCCACTTTGAAATCCCCGTCTGTCCCTCTATTACAGAAAACCTTCGCATGTTCCGGACTCCTGGATCTGACTGGCGGCTAACCGAAGACCCCACTACGTCACACCGGTACAGGAGCAATACGCTAAGCGATGGCCCACCTTCCTCACCAGGGACCGTCCGGAGTCTTCAGCTAGTGGAGTCGCATCTCACGGCGGTAATTCAAAATTCGTGCGCTTCCCAGAGTCCACTCCCAGATAGGGAAGACCTCCCGCCTAATCAGCGTACCTGGACCAAGACTGCCGAGCGAATGGGGGCAAAGCTACAGAAGAGAATGCATCCCACCAACAGTTCATCGCCTGGCCCCCCAGCAGGAGTGTAACGTCTACCACGGATGTTCGTCTGGCTTGGACGCTGTTGTAACGTGGGTTCCCTCGAGGATGAAATCTGTGGTTGTCCGAGTGCTCGGGAAAGACTGCGGGATGAGGCCAATACGTGCCTGTAGAATCCCGATAGGTGTACAACGTCTCTTGAACGGGAACGTTTGGGGGTGGCCTGGGGACTCTGCGTATATATTCCCAGTCGAGGTTGTCAACGATGTAGTAGCAGTGAGTCGGACGAGCGGTGCGCGAGTTGAGGTACTCGAATACGAGATGACACGTGGTACCCGGTGGATAAGTCACGGTCGGCTGATCTACCATTCACAAGGGAAGATGGAGATGTGGTCACGGGGATCCCTTCTTGGTCACAGAGGGATATGCCGGAGCTAGCTCACGTAGGGACACTGCGAGTCCCTAGTACAGAAGACGAGTAGAAGTGGTGGTAATTGAAGAAGACCAAGATAGGGATCCTGGTCCGTACTACTGTGAGCTTAAATACAAGTAAGGGAGCTAGTTCCAGCTCCGCTCGAACTCGTAAGTAACCAATAGCGTAAGTAGCGTATCCTAATAATAGAATGCGCAGTCGTTATCGTAACTTGAAACATGTACAACAATAAGAGACATCAGTCAGCAGGCCTAATTGCAATCACGTACAACAATAGCGAACATCAGTCATCCAAACACGAGGCAACATGATCCGAAGTCCATGACACATTACTTCTGACATACCGAGTCATCGCGAATACGTCAGAGTTCACAGCCGGGCCGGTCAGTCCGAGAACGAAACGTAACATCACCCCCTTTTCAGTGTCAAGCCCCAGCTTGACCTCGCATGACTGCAAGTGGGTTAGTGCCGACTCCACGGAGGGCCCTAATACAGGCGATTTCCTCGGCATCTTGATCCGCCTTAGGCCCGCGATGGAGCGAGGCCCGGACGTTCTCGATGCGGTCCACCGCATGTGCTCGCTGGAGTCGGGAGACACACCTGTTGCACTCGATTTCTATGCGCTCCAACTTCATTTGCTCTGCTGCTAGCCGGTGTTGCTGCGCCCGCCATCCCAGTGTCATGCAGCGATATCGATGGACTTCGGCTGCGAGGGTCGTGTCCTTCATGTGAAGGAGCGCCTGGTCGACTGAGTTGACTAGTCCCGCGTCGGAGAGCAGGAACGTGAGGTCGTCGTCGGTGTAAGCGGGGGTAGGGGACTGTTCGTCGTAATAGGGGATGGTGTGGACGGGTTTCCCGTACTGTTGGTTGCATCCGGCCCTGAAGGCCAGGACGAAGGGGTCGGCGGTAAGGATGAGCTGAGTATACCGGGCGGGCCAAAGTCGCTCCTGAGCATCTCGAATCTGAAAGGGAATGTAGTGTACTCCCCTGTTGAACTGGTACCCCCTGGGTGGGGGTGTCTCTGGCCGATCCTCGGTCTCCTGCACATGTTCCTCCTCTTGATTTGTGCGAATCATGGGTGGACGTGCCGCCGGTAGTGTGATAGCTTCCCCAGTGGGTCCGCATAGCGGGGGGGTTTCCGAGTGCGTTGTGGTGAGATGGGTGGCGTAACGTAAATACTGATGCGCCTCGAGGCGTTCGGCTGGGTCGTACGGATCCCCGCCCTCGTCGGGTCCCGGCGGAGACGTCGGCCGGCTGGGTACGTACCCTTGTTCGTCGCCCGTTGGAGTGGGCGCTCTGGTCGGGACATAGTGGTTTCCGAGGTAGTTGGGCTGGTTGCTCTCGGAATAAACAGTGGGGGTCGGCGAAGGAATTGGGGATGTCCCGGGGGAAGGAGGACGACTTCCTCGTTGGTGAAGGGCGAGGGTAGACGACAGGGGTTACGATGGCGCGGATGGTACTCGGTAAGGTGTGGATAGTTCGTCGTTGACGACATAGCGGAAGTTCACTGGGGAAGAGGGCCTCATAAGTGGGGAGTGAAGTGAAGGAGGGAGATGGGGACGTCTCTTGAGATCTCCCCGTGCTTATATGCGTTTCGCGGGCGGGGTTGGAATTTTTAAATTCCCGAATGGCGTCATCTGCGAATACGTCATCCTTATCAACCCATTGATTGTCTGAGTCCGGATATCCCTTCCATTTGACCAAATATTGCAGCTTGCGACTTCTGCCGAACCGCCGAGAGTCTAGAATCTTCTCGACCTCATATTCCTCTTCGCCACCAACTAGATCCGGTGGTGGGCGCTGATAGTTTGGTCCGTGCGTGGGTGTTTCACGGTAGGGCGTCAGGAGGTCCACATGGAACACTGGGTGAATTTGCCACTGCGTGGGAAGTTCTAATCGGTAGTTGACTGCGGACATCACCTGAGCGACCTTAAAGGGTCCGTGGCGTCGCGCCGCTAATTTTGTCGTGGGTTGGTGTGTGCGTAAGTGGCGTCCTTCTAGCCATACTTGATCCCCAACTTGGAACTTGGGCGTATCTTTGGCCTTGATCCATCCCTGCTGCGCTTTGATCATCAGTGACTGGGCGCGGTGTCGGAGTTCCTTGAATTGTTTGATCCTGAGCGCTACTTGTGGGATCGGAGAAGGTCTATCGGTCCAATCAGCGCGGGGGTTGTATCCCATGAGGAGCTGGAAAGGGGATTCTTTAGTGGTTTCGCTGGGCCAGTTGTTATGGGTGAACTCAGCCATGGGGAGATAGTGTATCCAATCATCCTGTCGTTCGTTGACCCAGAATCGCAAATATTGCTCCAGCCATTGGTTTGTGCGTTCCGACTGTCCGTCGGTTCGCGGATGGTAGGCCATAGAGATATTTTGTTCAATGCCTAGGACTCTGCACAGTTTGCGCGTGAACCTTGACGCAAATCGGGGATCTCTATCGCTAATGATTTTTCCAGGCAGGCCGAATCTGGGGAACACGTGTTTGACATAGAGGGCTGCCGTTCCTTCTGCCGATATTTCTTCTTGGCATGGGATGAATAGGGACATCTTCGTGCAGTCATGGTCCGTTATCGTGAGGATCGTGTCGCAGCCCTGTGCTTCGGGAAGTTTAGTGATGAAATCAAGCGCGATAGTTTCGAATGGCATAGCTTCGGGTTTTGGGAATATTGGGCGTAATGGTGCCTTGATGGCCCTGGTATTGACCTTAATCCTTTGACAGTCGGCGCATCCCTTGACATAGTCCATGACTTCGTTCCTCAGGCCTGGCCACCAATAGTATCGTTCCACGAGTTTGATGGTTCGACTGATTCCCGGGTGTCCATATACTGGAGGGTCGTGATGGTTTTTGATGAGCTCTCATTTCTCGAAGAGTCCTCCCGTGACCACTCGTCGTCCGTCTTTGTACCAAGTACCTTCGATCTTCTTTAGTCCGTGTGGGTCTATCCAAGAGCGGAGTTTGTCCTCTTCCTGAGCATATACCAGGTTTGTCTTCTCCATTTCCTGTACAGAGATGGTGGCGTTGATTCGGAGAGGGTCTTCCGTCGTATCTATTGCTGCGGCCCTGACGAAGATTTCATCGGGTAACACCGTGACTTGGTCGTTGTCGCCTTCTCCTTGATCATAGTCTGGGCGTCTAGATAAGGCATCGGCTCGTCCGTTTGCCGTTCCCTTGATATGGTGAATCTCGATGTCGTACTCAGAAAGTTCTAGTACTTCCCGTGCTACTCGGCGGCTTATCTTTTGTGGGGAGCGCCAGTACTGGAGGTTCATGTGGTCCAAAAATACCTTGATCTTGTGTGGGGATCCTGCCAGGTAGTGGCGCCAGTTTCGAAGCGCCTTGACGATCGCTAGGAGCTCGAGATCGTAAATGTCGTAGTTCCGTTCTGCGGTACTGAGGGTGTTTGAATAGTAGGCGATAGGGTGTCTCTTGCCATCTTCTTTGCGTTGGAGCAGTACTGCTCCTATCGCGAATCCTGAAGCGTCTACTTCGAGTTCGAATTGATCTTCTAGTTTGGCATGTGTGAGAACTGGTTCTTCCGTGACGAGCTTCTTGATTTTGTCGAATGCTTCTTGTTCTGTTGCGGTCCAAGTCCATTCCGTGTCTTTTCGTGTGAGTTTGTTGAGGGGGCGGGCGTGTGTGGCAAAATTTCGAATGAAAGCGCGGTAGAAGTTGCAGAAGCCTAAGAACGATCGCACCTGTTTGACGTTTTTGGGGCTTGGCCAGTCTCTGATGCCGGAAATTTTGACAGGGTCCATGCGTGTCACCCCCTTTTCAATGATTACCCCCAGGTAATTGATGCTTGGTGCGTGGAAGATGCATTTTTCCGGTTTGAGGAATAGGTCGTTTTCCTCCAGTAGGTCCAGGATGTCGTGTACCGCGTCGATGTGTGCTTGTTCCATGGATCGGGTCGCTATGCCTATGTCGTCCATATATACCCTGATGATCGTACCTTTTGTTTCGTGATATGCAATAAGGTCCTTGCAGATCTCATTCATCATGGTTTGGAAGGTTGCCGGGGAGTTGGTTAGCCCGAAAAACATTACCGTTGGCTCGAAAAGTCCGTATTTCGTTTTGAACGCCGCTTTTTCCTGGTCCCCCTCTTTGATCCTTACGTTGTTGTAGCCCCAACGAATGTCTAGTTTGGTGAATATGAACGCCCCGCTTAGATCCGCGATAAGTTCCGGGATGAGCGGGAGGGGATATTGGTTGTGTATAGTCCAGTTGTTGATGTTCCAGTAATCCTGTACAGGGCGTAGTTTTCCGTCCTTCTTTTTGATAAAGAAGAAGGATGATGCGTACGGGGATTTAGAGGGTCTGATGTATCCTTTGGCCAGTTGTTCGTCGATCCATTCCTTGAGCGCTTTGTCTTCCGTTTGGCTCATTGGGTAGATCTTGCAGTCGATTGTGTCCGGTGCGTTTGGTTTGAAGTCTATTGCGTGATCCCAGGGTTTTGACAGCGGGAAGCGATTGGATTCTTCTTCGCTAAAGATCTTGACGTGTCGTTGGTATTCTTCTGGGACCGCTTTCTTTTCCGTATATTGTTTGGCTTCTATCGCCATTTCTGTTGACATTGTTGCGCGTAGGCGGGTGTCTTCGAGGTCGCATTCCTTCCGTAGTTGCGCTTCGATTTTCTGCTTATTGGGGAGTAGCAGCTTCTCGAGTACGAGTCGTGCGATGACCGGATCTATTCGTGGCTTTGTGGGGTTGATGGTTCGAAGGACAACTGGGTACTCAGCTTCGTTTAAGGTGGCCATGGCCCACTGGATGTTGGGTTGAAACGTGGCCAGCCATGGGTATCCCAGTATGATGTCTTCTCCTCCTATGTCAGTCACCAGGAATCGCATTTCCTTGGTTACTCCTTTGGTTTGTACTTCTAGATCTACGCAGTGGGTGATCTTGCCCCCTTTGTTGTGCGTGCCGTCAATGTTCCAGATCTTGCGATGACGATCTAGTTCTTTGAGGCCTAGCCTCATTCTCTTGACGAAGTCCGGATGTATGAAGTTGTTAGTGGCTCCGGAATCCACTAATGCTCGTTTATCGGCCATGGCGTAACTTGCGCGCAATGAAACTGGAACATGCATAGATTGATAGCGCGTTATGAACACAGAATTACACCGTAATGCCCTCACCCAGGCCGTCGGGTTCAGGCGCTTTGAAAATCCTCTCGCCCCAATAGGTCCCGAACTACCAGGTCCCTGGCTTCATCATCAAGGTTTCGGACTCCGTTTATCCAGCTGGTCGCCCGTTCTTGTGGCGTATCAGTGGTGGCGCAGGCGCCGCGGCTGCTGCCGCCGTCATCTTCGAATTGGATTAGGGGTTCGTCTTGGACGCTTTGGACTTCTTCGATGAACGCTCCCCTTCCTTGGCGAGGCTGCCAGTTCGTGTTGGTTCGTGGTTTGCGGGGTTGGCGACAGTCGCGAGACATGTGCCCAAGCTTCCCGCAGTTGTAGCAGTTGATGTTCTTCATGTCTACAACTCCTTTTCCTTGGGAGCGTCCCCCTTGCGGTGTGTACGGGGGTCGAGCGTAGTCGATTTCCTCAGAGCCCGCGAGTCGAGCGCGGACTCTTCCTGGAGTGGTGTCCATTGCGTCTGGATGGTTCCGGAATGCCTGCCATCCTTGGCGTGGCTGCTGAGGGCGATTTGGAGCGTTGAAAGTTCTGAGGGAAGTATTGCCCGGCTTACCGGGTCCCGGGGGTTTACGTCCCCCCAAACGCGTCTGCAGATGCATCCACTTGCGCTGTTGCTCGAGCGCGGCTGTCTTCCATTGGGCGTACATGTTTGGGCTGTGGAAGTTGTACGCGTTCTTGTAAAGTTCCACCGGAAGCCCACTGGTGAATTTGTCGAGGACTAAAGAGTCGTCGAAGCGATATCCTGCCTCTCTGACCGCTTTCTCAAACTTGGCGACATAAGAGTCGATATCTTGTCCTTCCATTCGGAAGCCCTTTTGGAGTTCTTGTTGCGCCCTTTCCTTTTCAAGGGTGTCGGCGAACGTGTTGCGGAAGCCGAGTTCGATGGCCTCCCAAATCCATTTGTCGTAGGGTCCATGCTTGTGCTTGTACGCCTTGACCCATTTGGTGGTGGACAGGACCCATTCGTTGACGTGTTCTCCTTGAATGTAGGTGAGAAAAATCAGTGCTTTGCAATAGGGGAGAGTGAACGCAGGGTTGTCGTAGTTGGTTTCTACGAACAGTTCCCATTGAGTGAGGAACTGTTGGACTTTGGTGCGATCCCCGGTGAATACGAGGGGTTCTCTGCCCATAAATTTCTCGGGCTTGGTTCCGCTTGATACGTTTGGTCCAGTGAAGAGTGGTCCTCCTGGATCTCCTCCTCCATTGTCTCCTCCACCTCCTCCGTGTCCTCCGGGTGGGGGTCCTCCGCCACGGCTGATGTGTGCAGGTTCCTGAAATGTGGTTGGTTGCTCGGTGATTGTGGTGGTCATGTCTGTAGGGATGGACTCAGCTAGTAATCCTAGTTGCGCTTCCTCTTCTTCTGCTTGTGCTTCAAGAATACGGATTTCTTCGGGGTTGCTTCCCAAGGATGGGGAAGGTGCTGGTGTCTTGGGAGTAGGGGAACGGACTGGTTCTTCTTCTTGCCCGTCGATAGGTCCCCACTGATCTCTAGTGGTTGTTTCGCTTTGGCGGATGTCGAGGTGAAGGCCTGATCCTGCAGGTCTGACGACTTGTAGCTTGCCATGGAGTTCGTCCCACTTGATTTCTGTCCAACAAGTGTGATCAAAGTTAAATTCTACCGGGATGAGTCCGGTTTTGCCGTCCTTGTAAGTGTAAAGAACTACGTAGCCTGGGTCTCCTTGTTCTGTTTGCCAAAATGCTCCTTTGAGGTATTGTTTAGGGACGTTGCGTTCCCCTCTTCTGTCGATGTGATAGGGCCGGAATGGGATCCAAAGATCGCGGGTTGTTACTGCGGAAGCCACGTTGAAGGATCTTGGTCTTAATGTAACGTCTACCACGGACGTTCGTCTGACTTAGACGCTGTTGTAACGTGGGTTCCCTCGAGGATGAAATCTGTGGTTGTCCGAGTGCTCGGGAAAGACTGTGGGATGAGGCCAATACGTGCCTGTAGAATCCCGATAGGTGTACAACGTCTCTTGAACGGGAACGTTTGGGGGTGGCCTGGGTGTTGGAACGTAATAAGTACGTAAGGCCCTTATCTATAGCAGTTACGACATTACTGCCAGTATGCTTTCCTATTACGGTAGTTAGGATACGTACTATACTGGGCGCAATTCGCCTCTGAGCGAAAAGTAGTCTCATGACTAAGTCGAAGTGGTAATTTACGTCAGGCGTATGTAAAAACGCGATATTGTGGACGCCTGTACTCATCACTTTTGCGCTTCCGGACATGGTGGGGCCATAGGGTATATAATGCCTCCTATGGGGAGGGAGGCGAATAAAGATTCACTCTCTTTCTCACTTGTGCACCCTCTCCACTCTATAGTCTCTCAACCTACTCAAAGGTGAGGACACCATTCCTGATAGCTGCGTGCATTGCTGCGCTTCAGGTTATGGGCCCTGCTACAGGGTTTGCCGTTGCGCTCTTTGATAGAGCTGCACCTTGGTCACCGCCCACCACGGCGTCACCTTTGAAAAGAGGGGACCCGTGTGGTTGGAGGGCACTAGACCTTAAGGAGGCTCCCTGGCTACTAGCAACCCAATATTGTACTCTAGAGGAGTACACAGACCAGACCGCTCACCTACCTAAACAAGGCCATGTGAACAACCTCAATTAAGTTTGAGGCGCTGCACATGATAACCTTGGGGTGATGTCGAGCAGTTCTATATCGGCTAGAGCGGCTATCCGGCAGACTGCAAAGACCGGTACAACGTTATAGTATTGACCTTCGGGTCATGTATGGGACTAATATTGGCTTTTCATCTCGCTCAGTATTGTAAAACAATGCTGACGTCCTTAAAGCCAACAGATCTCTACTACCATGTCGTCCCAACTCACTACACTTGTCCCTGTTTTCGACGGCTCTAACTGGGCCTCCTGGTCTACGCAAATGACCGCTTTTTTCATGTCGCAAGGGCTCTGGGGCTACGTTGCTGGCACTATCCCTCAACCTCCCGCCGCTGATGCCGCTGATAGAGCGGCTTGGATGAAATGTGATGAGATGGCAAGGGGTAATCTTACCCTACGCCTTTCACCTGCTATCCAGCAGGCAGTTTCCGGAGCGACTTCTCAGGCGCTCTGGGACTCTGTGAAGGACCGGTACGGTGCGGTTTCTATGCCCCGCATCTACAAGGACTTCAAAGAAGCCATCTCTATCCGTTTCAATACCAATCAGCATCCCGCTCCTCAGTTCGAGAAGATGGCTGCCGCTTTTGCTCGTCTTGGAGCAGTAACTGTTGGTACTGGTGCTAACGCCACTACCCTTGCTATCCGCCCACAGCTGCAAGCCCTCATTGCCATGTCCGCTTTACCCCAGAAATGGGAGCACCTCATTCCTGTCATGTGCAATAATCTTGCCTTGGCAGATCTTCAGCTCACTACTGTATCGGCTTGTGTTGAGAGCCAATACGAGACTGAAACTAATCGCGGACAGCATAAGGCCGCTCATAACGCGCAGAAGCTTTCTGCCGTTAAGCGGAAGCGCACAGACCCTCGCTTTTCGAAGCAGGGTTCTTCGTCGCAGCAGCCTAGCGCCCCCGGCCCGTCCACCCAGCAGCAGCCTAACAGGCAGCGCAGAGGACGAGGTTCTGGAAGAGGCAAGGCCAAAGGGAAGGGCAAGGCACCTGCACGTGCTCCACAGCACTCGCATATTGCTTCTGTCGCCGCATTACCACCCCCTACTTCTCACAAGGTGACTCATATTGGGTCATCTGGTGTCACCACGAGGACAGAAGTCGAATCATCCTCTCCTCAGAGGACTTCGGGCTTCTTCCCTTCGGTCAATAAGGCATTAACGCTCGCTGAACGGCTGGATGTACCCCCTACAGTCCAGACCGTAAAGACGCTCGAGCAGCGCTTTGCTGACATTGACGTCCTCATGAAACCTCGTCTCGAGACGTTCATGGAAGAGGAGTACGACTCCGATTTTGATATCGATATGACGCAGCAGCCTTCGGGCAGCGCTCAACCGATAATGAACACCGACGGACTTGATGACACCGAGATCTTTGGTGAGCATTCTAATGCTCTCCAAATTGACTTGTCGGATCTGACTGTAAGCAATGGGGGCTCTGATTCAGAAAATCGTGCCCCCACGCCTCCTTACGTCGACCCTGCTTCCATTGTCGAAGCAACAGTCAGGTGGGCTACTACCGGCGAAGGCCGCTTCCCTCGATCTCGTTCTAACGAACAAATCGAATCTATCTGGCGTAGCAACCAACAGTACCTTCGGGATAACGGCAGAGAAACACATCCTTATTTCGATGCCCTTGTCTCTCCTTCGGCCTCTCTAGGCCGCTCCTTGACTCCGGAGTCCTTCTTGACTGGCCCGGATACTGAGATCCTCGATTGGGGATCATGTGATGAAGAGTACGTCTTTTCTTCACTTTGCGCACCACGTGCTGATAACATTACAGAATTAGTCCTGCCCCTAAGAAGACCAAGGGTTGGCATCTGTAATAGTATCGTATATCTACGAGAATCGCATGTAGTAGCACCGAAGTTACTCAAAATGTACAATTCTAGTAGCGCTCTCCTCGATTCTTTTGAGTGTGAGCACAATGAGTACTTCAGTCAATGCGCTAAGTGTTTAGAGCGTACTAAAAATATGTGGCTTCTTGACTCGGGAGCATCAGCGCACTTCACTAATCAACTTAGTGATTTTATCGACTATAAGCCAACTGCTCAGTCTGATAAGATTCCTGTAAAGACTGCTGCTCATACTCTATATGTTGAAGGGACCGGAACTGTCTTGCTTGAGCATTACATCGCAGACAAACTCGTGATCACACGGGTATATCCGGTTCTGTACATTCCGAGAATGAGCACACGTCTTCTATCTATGGGAGTCTTCTTACAGCAAGGTTTGCGCGTTTTGGGGAATTCGCAGCATATTAACTTGCTACGTAAAAAGAAAACAATTGTCCAATGTAAACCCCTTCTTCACGGACAATCGTTATATTGGCTAGATGCCTCTATATCCACTCTAACTGAGTCGCTTATTGCGAACCAGTCTGCGTTATCGAATGTAGACTATGACCTTATGCATCGTCGCCTTGGTCACCCATCTAAAGAGGTTCTAAGACGAGCTAAGGAAAACACTAAGGGCTTTCCAGAAGGGATAACTATTCCCACCTCTGATGTAATATGTCCTGGGTGCGCGCAAGGCAAAATGCCTGCTGCCTCACATCCTCCGTCTGTTACAAGGGCTAAAGCCTCTTTCAATCGAATTCATTCCGATTTGAAAAGCTTCCCTATACCGTCATACCACAAATATAAGTATTTTATTGTCTTCTTTGACGATTATACTTCATTTGCATGGATCACTCTTTTACGGGACAAAGCCTCTGCTATTACTGCTTTAAAGCAGTGGCTTGCGTTAATTAAAAATCAATTTAACGCTACCATAAAAGAATGGATGTCCGATGCCGGCGGTGAATACAAATCGGATGCTTTCCTAAAGCAACTTAAGGATGCCGGCATAACAGTGCTACAATCTGCGCCACATACGCCACAGCAGAATGGGCGCGCTGAGCGCTTTATGCGCACCATAATGGACAAAGCTCAGGCCATGCGCCTTGATGCTTGTTTACCACAGAGCTGGTGGGAATTTGCAGTCCAACACGCTGCACATTGTTATAATAGAACCCCCATAAGTCGCCTTCAATGGCAGACTCCTTACAAACTATTACACAATGAAGTCCCTGATATATCGCATCTTAGAGTATTCGGTTGTGGTGCCTATGTACACATTCCAGAAGCTCGCCGGGTGAATAAACTTTCCCCTAAAAGTGAGCTTATGATCTACCTTGGTAGAGGACCTGGAATGAAGGCTGATGTCTTCATGCGCACACCGAACACCTTGTTCTATTCAGACAAGGCACTCTTTGATGAAGCTCTATTTCCTAGGTGTCCTAAAGACAATCCTAGACGCGAGCCCCGAGGTGTAACTCAGTTAGATGATGATACAGTTCCCCATGAGCTGTCTAAAGACCATACCACTCCTGGTGATGATGACGACCCACCACCTGAGCCTCCTATTCCTAAAGGGAGAAGCGCTCCCCAGCCGGCCGCTGGACCCCCTCCTAGTACTCATACTAGAGGGATTGGATCGCAGCTACCTCCGCCTTTACCCCCTGACCCAGTACCTGGTCCTAGTGAACCTAGGCGATCGGGGCGTACAAGGAAATTAGTTACTCGTCCTGATAATGTCTATGGGGATAGGCCCCCTACTACGATTATTCGAGACATTGCGCGGATTCGCACATGGCGACAAATGACACAGCCGCAGCAGGGTAGCTCCCAGCAGCGTCCAAGTCAAGATCAGACGGTCTCAGGTGATGATCCTGAACAAGCCGCTTCTGATTCTTCCAGTGCACAGAGTGATACTCCGCAGGATTCAGACGAAGTAGATCAGCAATTGCTGATCCGCCTAGCTCAGGAAGGGGGAGTCAGATTTCTAGATCTTCTGCTCGCCAAAGCAGTCTCACCAGTGGATCTAGAGTCACCTGATACCTCTAATATTCGCGAATGGACCTATCGGGACATTCTTCAAATGCCAAGTGAACCCCAGGAGGAGTGGCGTAATGCGTGCCAAGAAGAGCTTGCTTCTCTTCGCAAACGCAAAGTCTATGATCTTGTTAACCCGCCGAAAGGCAGAAGGGTAATCAAGAATAGATGGGTATTTGACTTAAAGTCAGATGGCCGTAAAAAAGCCAGGCTAGTTGCCAAAGGCTTTTCTCAGGTTGAAGGCATAGATTATGACGAAATATTCTCGCCAGTGGTACGGTTTGAGACTGTCCGGATGATGCTCGCGCTTACAGCGCTGAAGGATTGGCACATCTCTGGACTTGACGTCAAAACTGCCTTCCTGTATGGAGACCTTGACGAGGAACTCTACATGGAACAACCTGAAGGGTTTAAAGACCCTAGCCAACAAAATAAAGTCATGCGCCTTAGGAAAGCTATTTACGGACTTAAACAAGCTGCACTCGCTTGGTGGAGAGCGCTGGATAAGTCTATGAGCACCCTTGGCTGCACACGACTTCAATCAGACTCAGGTCTGTTTGTGAATGAAGACAAAACAATCGTAGTCATTGTTTATGTCGATGACGTCCTCTTCCTTGGAAAAAGTAAAAAGGACATAGCATCCCTGAAGAGACGCTTCATGGAAATATGGGAATGCAGAGACCTTGGTGATACCAAAGAGTTTTTACGCATGCGCATACTACGCTCTAAGGGTAGACTCCTACTAGATCAGCAGGACTACCTTCAGAAAGTGCTGCAGCGTTTTAATCTGATTAATGCCAAATCAGTACCTACTCCACTACCGGAAGGGTATCACCCATCCCCTAATAAGGGAACTGCAACCCCAGAACTCCGAGCGTCCTACCAACAAGTGATAGGATCTCTCCTATACATTATGATTGGTACGTGACCAGATATTGCCTATGCTGTTACAAAAATGGCGCAGTTTGCTGCCAACCCATCTGAGGACCATTACAAGCGTGCACTCTACATATGCCGCTATTTACTTGGTACTTCAAATTATGCTTTAGTCTTTGACGGCAAAAGCGATGGTGGTATAATAGCATACGCAGATTCTGATTGGGCCTCTGACCCAGTCACCAGAAAGTCCACTACGGGCTACTTAGTAAAAATGGCAAATGGAGTATTCTGCTGGAATTCTAGAGCGCAGAAATCTATCGCGCTCTCGTCCACTGAAGCAGAGTACATGTCGCTGTGTGATACAAGCAGACAGTTGGTCTGGATTCGCTCGCTCTTTAGTGAGCTTGGAATAAACCTTGGACCGATTCCATTGTGCGGAGATAATCAAGGCTCCATATTCTTATCTTCTAATCCTGTTCAGGAAAAACGGATCAAACACATTGATCTACGTCACCATTACATTCGTGATGTGATCCGTGAAAAGAAGATAGAATTATTCTTCATTGAAGGAGCTGAGAACCCCGCCGATCTTTTTACTAAGAATCTGGGTCGCATTAAGTTCCTTAAGTTCAGGGAACAACTAGGGCTAGAGTTTGGCAATTCGCCACCTCTGCACACCATGCCTGATGATGGTGACTCGTGAAGGAAGTTATAGAGAAGCTTGTCTGCTCTTCAGAGCATATGTTTCTCTACGTCCTCCGTGTCCACCGCTTCTTCTTTGTGAAGAACAGAACAGGACAGAATCACCGTTTTCTCTCCTAGACATGGTGCGATGTCGCTTCATTAGCAGACACCTAACTCTAAGCCTTATTGAACTCCGCAAGGTAGTTCACATGTCCTGTCCCTGATGGGGACATAGTAATGACACTCCAAGTTGGAAGATATCATTAATGATCATCATTCACAACTTAATGAGACGTGTTAGAGACAGTTGTAGTCTCACCGACTCTTACGCAACCCTCACTTGATGCTCATCCCCAACGCTCATGAGGTTCTTGCTGTTTGCTTAGACGCGCTTTAATTAGCTGCACTAAGCAAGGGGGAGTGTTGGAACGTAATAAGTACGTAAGGCCCTTATCTATAGCAGTTACGACATTACTGCCAGTATGCTTTCCTATTACGGTAGTTAGGATACGTACTATACTGGGCGCAATTCGCCTCTGAGCGAAAAGTAGTCTCATGACTAAGTCGAAGTGGTAATTTACGTCAGGCGTATGTAAAAACGCGATATTGTGGACGCCTGTACTCATCACTTTTGCGCTTCCGGACATGGTGGGGCCATAGGGTATATAATGCCTCCTATGGGGAGGGAGGCGAATAAAGATTCACTCTCTTTCTCACTTGTGCACCCTCTCCACTCTATAGTCTCTCAACCTACTCAAAGGTGAGGACACCATTCCTGATAGCTGCGTGCATTGCTGCGCTTCACTGGGGACTCTGCGTATATATTCCCAGTCGAGGTTGTCAACGATGTAGTAGCAGTGAGTCGGACGAGCGGTGCGCGAGTTGAGGTACTCGAATACGAGATGACACGTGGTACCCGGTGGATAAGTCACGGTCGGCTGATCTACCATTCACAAGGGAAGATGGAGATGTGGTCACGGGGATCCCTTCTTGGTCACAGAGGGATATGCCGGAGCTAGCTCATGTAGGGACACTGCGAGTCCCTAGTACAGAAGACGAGTAGAAGTGGTGGTAATTGAAGAAGACCAAGATAGGGATCCTGGTCCGTACTACTGTGAGCTTAAATACAAGTAAGGGAGCTAGTTCCAGCTCCGCTCGAACTCGTAAGTAACCAATAGCGTAAGTAGCGTATCCTAATAATAGAATGCGCAGTCGTTATCGTAACTTGAAACACGTACAACAATAAGAGACATCAGTCAGCAGGCCTAATTGCAATCACGTACAACAATAGCGAACATCAGTCATCCAAACACGAGGCAACATGATCCGAAGTCCATGACACATTACTTCTGACATACCGAGTCATCGCGAATACGTCAGAGTTCACAGCCGGGCCGGTCAGTCCGAGAACAAAACGTAACAAGGAGGCACCTCCCTCCCAACCCACCAAACGGTGTCACAAATGCACCAGTACCCCACTGCCACCGCCCTCTTCTGCGCCTGTGCCAGGGCCCTCAGCTCAGTTCGTGTGGTTCCCCAACGCTGCATATTCTCAGGTCCCGTATCATGCGACATACCCAATGTACTTACTTGCCTTATAGCCACTTCCCCCCCTCCCAACCTTACTACCCCAGCACACAGTAGATTACACACTAGAATACCGACTTGTAAAAAAACGCGTACTTGTTTTGATTAGTTAATGTAATTCCTTTTTTGTGCTTTACTCAATCACCTGACTTGAACCAAAAAAGCGTTTCATGTAATCAAATTTATTAGCTAACTATTTGACTTTACTTCGAAGGAAAACGAAGTGTTGAAGCGGAGACTTAATTCGTGTTTGACGGGAAAGCGGACCGGCGCGTGGGAAGTCTGCGAAAAGTACGCAACTGCCACTTCGGCCTCGTTGTCTCCGACGGCGTGCGAATTGCCTTTCTGAGAGAAGCTTCAGCGCCCCATGACTACTAACTGCTCTCGACCGTCTGGGCGGCTCTGTTCTGCTCCACGCCGTGATTGGGTGCAGCGTTCAGATATAAGTTGTCCTGTACATCTAGCCATGTTTACGCTGCAAGAGCCCCTTCCTCCCTCATCGTTTTTATGACCTCCGACTACTTGGAAGTTCCTGCGACCATCTTGGAAATCGCCCTAGTTGGTGAACGTCCCGCTCTAGGTGCTTCACCTGCCACATCCCCTGCTAGCTCTTTCCCGCCCTTTCCCATCGGCCACACAGAGCCTCCAATTCATCCATGTGACATTCTCTCTATTTCAACACCAATTCTAAGATTTTCTCAAATCTTTCAGGACGTCTCCGGCTCTCCAACCTCACATACTTCTGACGTATCCTCCTTGCACCCGACACCTTCCCCCACTCTATCCACCCACTCACCAGGCTCAATTCGTCGGGCCACTTCTACAGTGTTATTCGACGATAACCCAGAGGAGCATAACGGCCTGTCCTCTTTGGGTCTCCTTCCCCCTCCGGCGCAGGTACATCGTCGAAAGGGTAGAACGGACGTTGGCAGTATCTTCCCTGACTGTGATATCGATGATTCTCCGAGTCCTGGGCTCGTCACAGTGCTCTCCAGTCAATCTGACGTGTCGAGCACGCACCTCTCCTCCACCAATACTCACATGAATGCCGGATCAGACACCTCACGCCCTTTGTCAGTGAGAACTGTACAGCCCATCCGTCACTGGCATCCATCGCGCGGCGAAACCGACATAGGGTCTGACACAACACAAGAAGCCGACTTGAACCTCGAGCCTTTTGCGTTCAAGCCACTTCAGCTCGCCAGTCTCGTTGATCGAAAGAGCTTGGAGAACCTCGAGAGCTTGGGTGGCGTAGAGGGTCTACTTCGCGGTCTTGGGACGGATCGCGTTCGCGGTCTGAGTACCAAGCTCATGCAACACGGATCACGTGATCCGAGGACCATCAATGCTGTGACCTTTGATGGCGTGGAGATGACTTCGCGAAACACATCTCCTGCGGGTCCTGAAGGGCTGCAGAGCACGGCGAAGCTTGCCGATGGTTCCGGTGTGGGCCGTCCCGCCTCCCCCAATTCGGCAGGCGCCTACGAAGTGACTACGCAGCATCGACAACGTATATATGGACACAATATTCTCCCCCAACGTCCAACCAAGAGCTTACTTCTCTTGATGTGGCTGGCACTCCATGACAAAACCTTAGTAAGCCCAAAGATACCCCACTCGTTTCCTCACATCTGACATTCGCCTGTCGCAGGTTTTGTTATCGATCACCGCCGTAGTATCGCTTGTCCTTGGTCTTTTCCAAGACTTCAGCACATCCCGTCCAGATGGGGACCTCCCCATGGATTGGGTTCAAGGTGTTGCTATCGTCGTGGCTATTCTTGTTGTCGTCGCTGTTGGTTCGCTGAACGACTGGAAAACGGAGAGGCAATTTCAGATGCTCAATGAGAAGAAAGAAGATCGTCGGGTCAAGGTCATTCGTGACGGTGAAGAACGGCAAATCCACGTACACCAAGTTGTTGTTGGTGATTTGGTGCTGCTTGAGCCGGGCGAAGTTATTCCTTGTGATGGTGTCTTCCTTTCTGGTCACAACGTACGGTGCGACGAGTCCAGTGCAATGGGAGAGTCGGATGCGATCAAGAAACTCTCCTATGAAGAATGCATCGCACTCAGAGACAAGCGACGAATGGAGTTTGACCCTGATGGTCCCTCTGGTAGCGGCGGGAGTGTCAGCTCCTCTCAAAGGAAGACGGATCCCTCTGGCTTGGAGTTGCTTGGACACACGGACTGCTTTATTGTCAGCGGAAGTAAGGTTATTGAAGGGGTTGGCTCCTATGTCGTTATTTCCGTTGGGACCAAGAGCTTCAGTGGCCGTGTCATGATGGGTTTGTTTCTCACTCTTCCTCGCATTTACACACTCTGATGATATTCTGACTTACAGCTTTGCGGCGCGACTCGGAGAACACACCGTTGCAGCTCAAGCTGAATGACCTTTCGAAGATAATGACCAATATCGGCAGTATCGCAGGCGGACTCCTTTTCGCTGCGCTTCTCGTTCGTTATTTCGTTCAACTCAGAACAAATAATCCCCAGAGGTATTTTGATTTGTCGTCATCTTCATCTAGGAAATACTGAGCGTTTCATACAGGACGTCGATTGAAAAGGGAATAGCCTTCGTGAACATTCTTATTATCTCTGTGACTCTCGTGGTCGTCGCCATTCTTGAAGGTAGGCTACCCGTTCATGCCAAAATCCCAGAGCTAATATTTAAACCCCCAACAGGCCTACCTCTTACCATGACCCACGCCTTGGGCTTTGCGACGAAACGGATGTCCAAAGAGAAACTCTTGGTGCGGGTTCTCGGATCATGTGAGACCATGGCGAACACATCAGTCGTCTGCACCGATGAGACCGGGACCCACACCAACTTCGCGCGAGGTCTCGAAGAAAATCGCGCATATACAGGCAGTGAAGTGCGGAGCGATCCAAACGCGAAAGACATCGGCGTCGATTTGGCCAACCTCGTCAACGATTCAGTACGCAAGTTTCTTCAATTTCAGATCCCAGCCCACTTTACAACCGTCGTCGTCATGACCGTCTGGGCTCTGGCGTCATCGTCGGACAACCCAATATTGGGCGCGGTTCAGCTGCTTTGGATGAACATTATCATGGGTACCTTTGCCACGCTTGCGCTTATGACAGACCCGGTATCGCCAGTCCTGCTCGATCGCCGCAAGAAGACAGATCCATTGTTCACCGTCAACATGACCAAACAGATCCTTGGACAAGCCGTCTATCAGATCGTCATCACGCTCACCCTCCATTTCCTTGGCCCACGAATTCTTAGGTTCCATCACACCGACGACCCTACTCTACAGAAGCATCACGACGACATTGTGCAGACGCTTGTTTTCAATGCGTTCGTGTTCGCGCAGATCTTCAATTTATTCAACTGCCGACGGCTGGATGAAAAGTTGAACATTTTTGAGGGTGTGTCGAAGAATCGGTATTTCATGGCGATCATCGCAATTGGTGCGTCGAGTCGCCTACGTTTGTGTGGTAGCGCGGCTAAAATGTTTGATCAGAGGTTGCCATACAAGTGTTGATCTGTTTCGTTGGTGGTGTTGCTTTCGGTGTCACGTGGATGGGCGTTAGAGAATGGTGCATCTCGGTTGGGCTTGGCTGCGTTTCTCTTCCCCTTGGCGTTCTCATCCGTCTCATCCCCAATGAGCCTTGTGAATGTGTCTTCAAGAAGTTAAACCTGCTACCTGAGCGAGAAGTACTCCCTACAACTCGCCCAGACGCTGAGCCAGGACTTTCGTTCACCGTGGATCAGGTGCGCGACAATTTAGGCACATTTGCTACGCTCCGCGGCGGCGGCCTGCGTGGGTCGCCATTTGTGCGTGAGAGCTGTTTTGCGTTCCCTGATCCCGACGGTCAGCGTCCGCTGTAAGTGATCTGATATCGCGTCAAGGGATGTCGATTTACTTTGTTTCAGACCTGCGATGATCCCGTCGCCGGACGTCTCTCGTGTTGCGACTCCTGAATGGCAGCCAGGTACCAGCGGGTCACTCTCTGGTCTTGTTAGCTTTGGTCGATCGGGGTCATCTGCTGCTCTCCGTGAGGATGGGGTTCAAAGTCCATGCAGACCCACCTCGGGATGATCCTGTGTATGGGTTGTTGTACGTGACGCGGCGACCGGTCACACCACGGTAGTGCCGCGTATGTGTCCGTTCGTCTTGTCTCTACTAAAGACGTCGAGGTGTGTTTCGCAGACATTCTTGTTTTTATAGGCTCTTCTCACATCCAAATAGCTTCCACCATGTATATCCTGCATAGCCACAATGCCTTCGTTCTTTTACCAACCAAACTTTGTCTCATTATTTCGATATCCTCATGGCCCGGCACGCGGATATGACATCTCTCATCTCATGTAGTTCTTACCTAGGGATGAAATGTAGACATACCATGTAATTTAATAATGACAGAACGATACACATGCGGTTCAGTGGCCACCTGTTCTCTACATTTAATAAGGGAAGAGACGGCCGCTGAGGCCGCGACAAATTGTTACTACTTTTTTTCAATTAATATTTACACTGGGACGCACAGTTGTAACCAACAGTGGTGCTTCATCTCTTTCTCGTCACTTTCACAAGATACATGTATTTTTATGTTTCTTTCAAATTTCCTGGATCCGATACCTGCAGGGCCCCACCTGACGAGCGGTCACGCCAATCCGTTGCCAACCTCATCGCACGCTTCGAAAAACAACAGAAACGCCAACCTGGCCTATGAGTTACTAGTGCCGCCAATAACGCCGGGGGTCCCTTTAAAGAACAACAGTCATCGCGTGCGAATGCCGTCAAGACGAATGGTAGCACAGGGGGCATGGCAAGTCTGCTCAACTATCTCTTTCCCGCGCCATATGCGATGATGGGCAGTACTCCGTCATCACCTTCTGCTCCAGCCAACGTGCCACCCGGACATGTGAGTACGCCCACCGCTCTCACGTCGAGAACTCCCACTTCATTGTCGCTCCTGTCCAAACGACTGAAGCCCGATCATCTGCCTCTATATCACTCCCGAGATGCCGGCCGGGATCTCCCTTGAAAGCTACTCCTTCCACGGGCATACATCTGTCCACTATGACTGCTCACTGACTGCTCGTGTCAACCAAAGGGTCCAGGGACCCGGAGCACGTCGTCGACATTTCAGTCCAATACTGTACCATCACTGTACGTGACTCCCAATATTCAGCGAAACTCGTGCGTGCGTTCGCAGCTGGCACAACCTTTCCTTCCTCTTGGGAGCTTGCACGTGATGGTTGAGTTGTTCACTTATATGACGCCGTACGGAGCCAAGTCCGTATGGGTTTGAAGGGCGGTGTGGCCACCAGAGAGGAATGGGTAATGGGAATGGAGAGGACGACGGGTAGGAAACGTGAGAGTGTACGAGAGCGAGAAAGATTGCCGTCCAAAGTAGCAGAAGGGGATGATGACGGGCAACCATGGTAGCAGTAGGAGGGCCCGACTCCAACCAGGATCACACGAGAATTTACGGGTGAGAATGGCGACACGGTGCCGTGTATTCAACACAGAAGGGTAGTGCTTAAATGCAAAAATCCCTGTACCTACGAACGAGTCGGTAAGGTAGAGGAGGGGGAAGGAGAATAGAATAGGATTAGAGGGTGGCATAGATGGAGGTAGTAAGGTACGAGTGGCCGAGACAAGAGGAAGGACAAAAAGCGACAAATAGAGATAATGGAAGCCGGGAGTGACTATGCGTGTGTACTGAGGTGAGGCAATGAGCCATTCGAGTAAATGTAATTGCCGCCTTGTCAAAGACAAAGCGCGGCGTGACTGAAGTGATCGATGAGTGCGAAGCGTCTCGACAGCTCGAGGAGATAGGAAACGGAGGCGAGATCACTGGCGATGGGACGTGGACATGCACTGTGGGCATTTTACAATGTAATCCAATTCAGTTGCAAAAATCTGACCGATCAGATTTCGTGAAATAGCCCGACTGAATTGGATTACATTGTGAAATGCCCGCAGTGACAGCGTGGCGATAGACATACACGACACGAGGCGGCGTGGGGACACGTGACTTGTCTACGCATGCTCTAGGAACCGTTTTCGGGGATATTAGTGGCGGCGCCCCACGGCGGTGCGATGTGATGAGTGAGATGGCGAGTGGTATGTGTGTGCATAGTGGCCAGGAGATGGGGAAATAGAACCTGCCCGTATTCTTCACGCTGTATTAGGAGTGCGTAAACGGCCAGGTCGGCGCTACACCAACTGTCGTGAGATGCAAATCGTCTGCGTGCGACATCCACCCGTCCATTTGTTCTCATGGACAGTCGGACTTCTCCCCAGATTATTTGATTATTTGCTTGGTGTCCGATTCCCAATTCCAATAGACATCTAATTGCGCCTTGAGGTGGCCCCAACAACCAAACCCATAAGGATGACCACGAGAGGCAACGCGAGGCCGATACTGACGATGGCCGCTCCCCAATCTGGTAAAAAGCGGGCCAGAGGGAAGCAGGCACAAAGTACAAAGAGTGAGATGAGTGGGTGAACGACCAGCATGTCGCAGAGGACGGACAGAGCCGACACGACTGCCAGCATGTCTGTGCGTTTGTTAGTTTGTATCATTACCAGCACCATATGTGAGGTTAGACTCACTTGTAACGAAGATTGGCAACAACTTGGATCCCAAGTCTCGGTTCAAAGAACGTTGGGGCAAGCAAGCAGGCGCTACAATAGTGCATCGCCTCGCCTCGCTACAAAATAGAAACGTCACATGACGTCACCTGCCAATCAATTTTGACTTTTGTTCAAAATACAAGTGTGCTGAAGTACTTGGTTGACCACCCCGAGTCAGTGCTAGCACTGTAATCTGAATATAAGGGGAAATAGATGACGGTAGGTACTTGGAAGACTGAGGCGCCGAGGTCACAACAAGTCGTCACCACGGCCAGTGCATGCATCACACGCGAATGCCCCCCAATCAAGCTATCAAGCTATATCAAGACGAACGGCAGGTGACACGGATACCAGGAGCAATCCATCTCCGGAGCTAACCGTCTCGCCCGCATTATTCCCAACGACCGGCGTTACCTCAGGGCATCCGTCACCTCTTGCTTCAGACAACGTGCTACCGGGAGATGTGCGCTCTCGCACCGGACACTTTTCTTGTCCTCTAACACGACCCCCCTTCCTCCGCCCACGAGATGTCAGCCTGCTTCTATTGCCTCTCCTGTTTTAGTGACGGAAGTCCGATCATCCGTCCCTACCTCACTCTCAGTGGCAACTGCCTCCAAGCTTACGAATGCGTCGGGATCTCCGTCGAGGTCTAATTTGCACGTCCGTCCCCAGTTGACCACTGCACGTGATACTGATACTCAGCATGTGTGCGCCAGCAGCTGGCACAGCCTTTCCTTCTTCTGTGACGAGGCGTTGCGCGCGTGGACGGGACACCGATCGTGATGGTGAAATTCGGCGGTGTCGGGAGCTTGCGCGATGAGGATCGCTTGTCTCCGTTCGTACGGGCCTACCCAGTATAGCCTCAACTCCACCGGTGAGCGCTTCTGAATGCCCGGGAGAAAGCATCACCTCACCTGAGTGTAGACAGCCCGAAAGCAAACAAACTATCGCTGTTGCAGTCATTAGGTTCTTGTAGGCCTGGACAGCTGTTAGAACAACGAAAATAATTACAGTCGTCATGTTGAGCAGTCTGTAGCAAATGAGTTTGACTCCGAGTGGAGGCGCGGATCCCTCATCCCCATCGACCCTCTCCTTGGCCACTGTTTGGATGTACCAAAGGTAAACGGTGGTTCGAGCTTCAAGTCAGAAAACAGGGCATCAATTATGTGGGCAGCAGAGACGCTATGGGGCACTTACTTCGCAGTTAAACCCAGCCCCTAGCTCAATGATGACACCGTGTGAATCATTGAGAGGCTGAGTCCGAGAGGTCAGAGCCATTGCGACCATCGTTCAATGACATCTACTTGATTTAATTTTATTGGAGCGGGTGGGCTGGCACATACGAGTAACGATACATTCGGGATCATGAAAGGAGCTGACAGGCCGAGCTGGTAAGCGGCGCGCGCAACAAAATCCAAAATTCAAGCAATCGCACCATTGCTGAGCAAAGAGCGGCAAGAACGGGGTGACGGATAGGTGGAGCCAGGTGTCAGAACAACAATAGATGAGTATCGAGATGGGCGAAGAGACTTAACAGCTTCAAAGGAAGAGACGACGAGGGCGATGCGACATTGATGATGGGGAGTCAATGGGCAAAAAAGGTGGCATGGGGCGCAGCCAGCCGAACAGTGATCTAGGAGTCTTTTTCCGAGGAGAACTCCGGCGGTGTCCACGATGTGATGCGATTATGATGAGCGACAGAGATGAGAGAGGAAAGAACTGTAGTCTGTAGTGTCGCCAACTTCGTGGGAATATAGGATCCAGGAAGAGGACGGGTCAAATGACAACCTGGAAATACCACCAAGGACAGGTACTCGCGACAGATGGGACAGATGGTGCTGTTGTCGCCATCACAGGTACTGCGGCGGTGAGAACTGCGCGCCCCTGTCCCTCGTTTTCGGTCTCAGCCGGGCAGTTTCAAATACGCGTTCCCACTCTAAGGGGACCCACAGAAGAGTGATCATAACGTACTTTGTGTCTCTCGAATACCTTGCGATAATCTCACAATAATCCACGAGCTTAGGCGTCAACGTAACCTACTGCGACGCCCACCAGCACTGCATGACCCAGCCACACGGGTCGATGAGAAATCGTGTACGCATCAAGTCTTACGGCGTGTTTCACTGGGCTGTGCAATGAGGAAGTGTCGAATGATGTTGCAAGGTTATAACAATTGCTTCGTCCTCCTGGACATCCGATAACCCTTGACCCTCGGCATCTCTATCCCGGTCGTCTCCGTGTCTCGTTTGCCCTCCCTATGCCACCCCCTTTAACGTCAATAAATTCTGGTGGAGTCCCTCCCCGCTTTTGTACACCCACAGACTCGACTCCGCAAACAGGACCCTTGGTTATCCTAGGATTGAGTGGCCCCTTCGTCACCGTCGCTCACCCTACTTCTGCGACTTTCTCCATCCCAGTCTCTCCCAGTCTTCCCTCCCGAACTGAATAATACTTACAGCAGCCGCAGTGGGACGTCCACAACAGCTGAAACGCTCTCTCAGACGTAAAAATAGAGGAAGTGGCACTTCCCCGCAGTTCCATCGATGAGCCACGGTCTCTGGTCACCACCGTGACGAAGAGAGACATCTCAAGGGCTTATCAAGAGGATGGATGACAACAACGACTTATGGATGGAAATGCAAGGGTACACTGTTCTTGGTACATGAGATGTAACTGGTTTCTCATCCTAAGGATTCCATTGCGGTAAGACGTATGTAGTCCGTTAACTCAGACATTGTTGGCTAGGTTACTTGCAGCTCCGTGGTCATAGAGGATGGATCGGGCATCATCGCCTGACCTACTTTTATGCTGAACCCGGTGACCTCCCGAGGCAACGCACTCGCAACATGCTATCCTCGCTTTTGATCCAACTTGTTACTCACTGACCGAGCAGCACGTGCTACAGTGATGACGATGACACCACTGCCGCCGCAGGCTGTCGATGCTAGCGGCTAAGGCACTCAGCCCAAGACTTAGCCACTTAGCCACTCAGCCACCAATGCAGTACCAATGTCATGGGGGTGGTGTGCTCTGTTCACCCAAGCGCCCCCAGCCACTAATAACGATGGTAGTGGAGAGTCCCGCGCTGCCAGCGGCAGCAGGCTCTCCTGTAACTTTTGTATATTACTTATCCATAGATATTGTATTTTTTGCAATAAACTGTATTTTCCTGTACCCTGAATGACTGTTGGATGACTGCGACCCGACCGTTTCAATCTGGTTGACTCTAACTCGAGGGTTCACACTGGTGCAACTTGAGGTTCATGCATGAACCAGTGGGGAAGATTTCAAATCTGAAGGTTCCAACCCCCTTTTGCCCAGGGGAATGGATCTGAGAGCCAACTACAGCGATTTGAGGGGTGGCCCATGGCATATGAAGATAAGCGAAAGCAGTAGGAGACAACCGAACAAGTACGTAATTGAAACCACATGTACAGTAGTAAGGCTGCCTTAAGGCCGTCTTAAGTAGTTACAGTTATGTCCTCACCCCGATGAATCTCTGCGGGCACCCTCGGCTGTACCCTCGGCTGCACCTTTGTGTATCCGAGTACGATCGATCTGGATCACCCGAGAAAATCTAGTTGAGATCCCGAGAAGGACCCCAAGAAGTTGAGCACAACTAAAACAGTTTTATACTTGGTCCATACACTGGTCATGTCCGCACTGCAAAAACCCCTTCCATCGTCATCGCTCAAATGGCCTCTGCTCCTGAAATCGCCCTAGTTAGTGAACGTCCCACTCTAGGTGTTTCATCCGCTCTATCCCCTGCCAACTCTTACCCAGTTTACCCACCTATTCCTGTCGGTCGCACAAACACCCATGACACCCATTCTCTCCCAACGCAAATCGCGAGAAATTCTCTGGACGTCCCCACCTCTCCAATCTTACGTATCTATGGCCCATCCTTGCGCCCACCGCCTTCCCTCACTCTATCTGCCCTCTCATCAAGCTCGACTCATTGGGCCACTTCTACAGTATTACGTGACGACAACCCAGAGGAGATTCACGGCCTATCCTCTTTGGGTGTTCTCACTCCTCTGCCACAAGGACATCGTCGAAAGATCAGCGTGGGCAGAGTCTCAGGTATTGGCCGTAACTCCACCGACTGCGATGACTGTTCTTCGAGTCTTGTGCGCTCCAGTATCTCCAATGTGCTGAGTGTACCCCCCTCCCCCACCAATACTTACGTGGATGTTGGATCAGATACCTCACGCCCTTCGTTAGCGGCCGGCTTCCTCAAGAGGACTGTTCAGCTCCTCCGTCGTCTATTGTCGTCTCCTAGTGCTGAGACCGCTGAGGCCAGCATAGGTTCTGAAACAAGACGCTGGCTTGAACGTCGAACCTTTTGCATTCAAGCCGCTTGAGCTCGCGTATCTTGTTGACCCCAAGAACTTGGATAACCTCGAGAGGTTGGGTGGCGTAGACGGTCTACTTCGTGGTCTTGGGACGAATCGCCATCACGGTCTGAGTACCAAGCCCACGCAACCCGCATCGCGTAATCCAGAAATCACCAATGCCGCGCACCAAGACTGCGAGGAGACGACTCCGCCGAAGCCAGATACCACGATCTCATCCCCTATAGGTGTACCTGAAGGGCTGCAGCACGCGGCGGGCCTCGGAGGTGGTTTTGATGCCGGCCATCTCGCTTCCCTCAAGGTTTCAGCACGCGCCTACGCAGCGACTTTACAGGATCGACGATGCATCTATGAACACAATATCCTTCCCCAACGTCCAACAAAGACCCTGTTCCTCTTGATGTGGCTAGCACTCCAGAACAAAGTCTTAGTAGGCTCAAAGATGACCCGCTCATTCAATTCCTTCAATCTGATGCTCGTGTATTGCAGGTTTTGTTATTGATTGGCGCCGTAGTATCGCTTGCCCTTGGCCTTTTCCAAGACTTCCGCACATCCCGCCCTCGAGGGGAGCTCCCCGTGGATTGGGTCGAAGGCGTTGCTGTCATCGCGGCCATCTTTGTTGTTGTCGCTGTTGGTTCATTGAATGACTGGCAAAAGGAGAGGCAGTTTCAGGCGCTCAATGAGAAGAACGAAGATCATTTCGTCAAGGTCATTCGTGACGGTGGAGAGCGGCAAATCGACACACACCAGGTTGTTGTTGGTGACGTAGTACTGCTCGAGCCGGGCGAAGTTACCCCTTGCGATGGTGTCTTCCTTTCTGGTTACAACGTGTCGTGCGACGAGTCCAGTGCGGCAGGAGAGTCGAATGTGATCAAGAAGCTCTCCTATGAGGAATGTATCGCCCTCAGAGACAAACGCCTCATGGAGTTTGACCCTGATGGACCCTCTGGTGACGGCGAGAGTGTCAGCGCCTCTCGAAGGAAGCCAAACCCCTCTGGCCTGGAGTTGCTCGGATACGCTGACTGCTTTATCGTTAGCGGAAGTAAGGTTGTTGAAGGGGTTGGCTCCTACGTCGTTACTTCTGTTGGGACCAAGAGTTCCAATGTCCGGATCGTGATGGGTTCGTTCTCTCTCTTCTTTGCATGTACACCCTCTGACGAGACTGATTTGCAGCTTTTCAACGCAACTCGGAGAACACGCCATTGCAGCTCAAGCTGAATGACCTTTCGGAGATAATTTCCAAGATCGGCAGTGTTGCAGGTGGACTCCTTTTTGCTGCGCTTCTCGTTCGCTATTTCGTTCAACTCGGAACAAATAATCCTCAGAGGTATTTTCATGTGGCTCTACTTGCATTTGAGAAAATACTAAGCGTTTTCATGCAGGACGTCGAGCGAAAAAGGAATGGCCTTCGTGAACATTCTTATCATTGCCCTGACTTTCATGGTTGTCGCCGTACCTGAAGGTAGTTCACCCGCTCGTGCCAATATTCCAGAGGTAACATTATAACACCCAACAGGACTACCCCTTGCCGCCGTTCACGCCTTGGCCTTCGCGACGAAACGGATGTCCAAAGAGGATCTCTTGGTGCGGGTGCTTGGATCATGTAAGACCATGGCAAACGCATCAGTCGTCTGCACAGACAGGACTGGGACCCTGGCACAAAACGAGATGACCGTTGTTGGTGCCTCCGTTGGCGTCCACACCAAGCTCGCGCGAAGTCTTGAAGAAAATCGCATGTGGACAGGCAGCGAAGCGCAGAGCGATCCAAACACGAAAGACTCTGGCATTGATTTGGCCAACCTCGTCAACGGTTCAGTGCGCAAATTTCTTCAATTCCACATCTCGACCCACTTTACGATCGTCATTATCATGATCGTCTGGGCACTAGCGTCATCGTCGGACAAACCAATATTGGGCGCAGTTCAGTTGCTTTGGATCAACATTATCATGGGTACCTTTGCCACGCTTGCGCTTGTGACGGACCCAGCATCCCCAGTCATACTTGATCGAAATTCCGACAAGGCGGGTCCATTCACAGTTAACATGACCAAACAGATTCTCGGACAGGCAACCTATCAGATCATTATTACCCTCGCCCTCCATTTCCTTGGCCCACGAATCCTTGTGTTCCAGCATACCGACGACCCTACTCTACAGAAGCATCACAATGACATTGTGCAGACGCTTGTTTTCAATGCATTCGTGTTCGCACAGATCTTCAATTCATTCAACTGCCGACAGCCCGATGAAAAGTTGAACGTTTTTGAGGGTGTGTCGAAGAATCGGTATTTCATGGCGATCATCACCATTGGTGCGTCGCCTCGCCTGCGTTTGTGTAGCGTGGCTAAAATGTTCGATCAGAGGTTGCCATACAAGTGTTGATCTGTTTCGTTGGTGGCGTTGCTTTCGGTGTCACGTGCATGGGCGTTAGAGAATGGTGCATCTCGGTTTCGCTTGGCTTTGTTTCTCTTCCCCTTGGCGTTCTCATCCGTCTCATCCCCAATGAGCCTTGTGAACGCGTCTTCAAGAAGTTAAACCTGCTACCTGAGCGAGAAGTGCTCCCTACAACTCGTCCAGACGCTGAGCCAGGTCTTTCGTTTGCCGTGGATCAGGTGTGCGACAATCTAGGCACATTTGCTAAGCTCCGCGGCGGCGGCCTGCGTGGGTCGTCATTTGTGCGCGAGAGCCGTTTTGCGTTCCCTGATCCCGACGGTCAGCGTCCGCTGTAAGTGATCTGATATCGCGTCAAGGGATGTTGATTTACTTTTGTTTCAGACCTGCGATGATCCCGTCGCCGGACGTCTCTCATGTTGCGACTCCTGAATGGCAGTCGGGTACCAGCGGGTCACTCTCTGATCCTGTTGGCTTTGGCCGATCAGGGTCATCTACTGCACTCTGTGAGATTGGGTTCGAAGTCGATGCAGGTCCACCTCGCGATGGTCCTGTATGGATTGTTGGGCGTGACACGGCGACCGGTCACACTACGGTAGTGCCATCTGTCCGTCTCTACTAAAGACGTCGAGGTGTGTTTCGCAGACATTCTTGTTTTTATAGGCCCTTCTCACACCCAAATAGCTTCCACCATGTATATCCTGCATAGCCACAATGCTTTCGTTCTTTTACCAACCAAACTTTGTCTCTTATTCTTTCGATATCCTCATGGCCCGGCACGCGGATATGACATCTCATGTAGTTCTTACCTAGGGATGAAATGCAGACATACTATGTAATTTAAGAATGACAGAACGATACACATGCGGTTCAGTGGCCACCTGTTCTCTTCTTTTAATAAGGGAAGAGACGGTCGCTGAGGCCGCGACAAATTGTTACTACTTTTTTTCAATTAATATCTACACTGGGATACTGTACGTGCCTGAGATAATGCACAGTTGTAGCCAACAGTGGTGCTTCATCTCTTTCTCGTCACTTTCACAAGATACATGTATTTTTCTGTTTCTTTCAAATTTCCTGGATCCGACCTGCAGGACCCTACCTGACGAGCGGTCACGCCAATTCTTCGCGAACCTCATCGCACGCTTCGAATAACAACAGAAATGCTGACCTGCCTTACCGAGACCACCTCGTGAGCCACTAGTGCCACCAATAACGCCGGGGGTCCCTTTAAAGAACAACAGTCATCGCGTGCGAATGCCGTCAAGACGAATGGTAGCGCAGGTGGCATGGAAATCCGCTCGACTATCTCTTTCCCGTGCCATTTGTGATGATGGGCAGTACTCTGTCGTCACCTTCTACTCGGACATGTGAGTACATCCGCCGTTTCCACGTCTGAGAACACCCACTTTATTCACTCCTGTCCCAACAACTAAAGGCTGATCATCTGCCTCTATATCGCTCTCGGAGACGACGGCCGGATCTCCCTTGACAGCTACTTCTTCCACGGGCGTACATCCGTCCACTGCGACTGCTCACTGACTGCTCGTGTCGACCAAAGGGTCCAGGGACCCGGAGCACGCCGTCGACATTTCAGTCCAATACTGTACCATCACTGTACGTGACTCCCAATATTCAGCGAAACTCGTGCGTGCGTTCGCAGCTGGCACAACCTTTCCTTCCTCTCGGGAGCTTGCACGTGATGGTTGAGTTGTTCACTTATGTGACGCCGTACGGAGCCAAGTCCGTATGGGTTCGAAGGGCGGTGTGGCCGCCAGAGAGGAATGGGTAATGGGAATGGAGAGGACGACGGGTAGGAAACGTGAGAGTGTACGAGAGCGAGAAAGATTGCCGTCCAAAGTAGCAGAAGGGGATGGTGACGGGCAACCATGGTAGCAGTAGGAGGGCCCGACTCCAACCAGGATCACACGAGAATTTACGGGTGAGAATGGCAACACGGTGCCGTGTATTCAACACAGAAGGGTAGTGCTTAAATGCAAAGGGCCCCGTACCTACGAACGAGTCGGTAAGGTAGAGGAGGGGGAAGGAGAATACAATAGGATTAGAGGGTGGCATAGATGGAGGTAGTAAGGTACAGGTGGCCGAGACAAGAAGGACAAAAAACGAATAGAGGTAACGGAATCCGAGAACGACTACGTGTGTGTACTGAGGTGAGGCAATGAGCCATTCAAGTAAATGTAATGTCAAAGACAAAGCGCAGCGTGACTGAAATGATCGACGGGTGCGAAGCATCTCGACAGCTCGAAGAGATAGGAAATGAGGGCGAGACCACGGGCGACGGGACGTAGACAGCGTGGCGATAGATATACATGACACGAGGCGGTGCGGGGGACACGTGGCTTGTCTACGCATGCTCTAGGAACCGTTTTCGGGGAGTGGCGGCGCCCCATGGCGGTGCGATGTGACGAGTGAGATGACAAGTGACGGTATGTGTGTGCATAGTGGCCAGGAGATGGGGGAATGCAACCCGCCGCACATCATATTGGGAGTGCGTAAACGGCCAGGCGGGCGCTACATCAACTGTCATGACATGCAAATAGTCAGCGTGCGACATCCACCCATTCATTCGTTCCCATGGACAGTCGGATTGTTCCCCAAGTTATTTGCTTGGTGTCTGATTCCCAGTTCCAATAAACAACTACTTGCGCCTTGAGGTTGCCCCAATAACCAAACCCATCAGGACGACCACGAAGGGAAAGGCGAGGCCGATACTGAAGATGGCCACCCCCTCAATCTGGTAAAAAGCGGGCCAGCTAGAAGCAGACACAAAGCACGAAGAGGGAGATCGAGATCGAGAAGGGTGCTGACACAACACAAGAAGCTGACTTGAATGTGGAGCCTTTTGCGTTCAAGCCACTTGACCTCGTGGATCTTGTCGACCTCAAGAGCTTGGAGGACCTCGAGAGGTTTGGTGGCGTAGTGGGTTTCCTTCGTGTTACTTCGGTGGCCACAGTTGTCTTATGTAATTAATTTAAGTGTTACTGGGACATGTCCGAGTCTGCTCACACACCAAAGACTTTTCTGTCTTTCCGCTGCCTCCAACATGTCTGCACCTCCCTAAAAGTCTACTTCGTCCACAACCACTGCCCGTGTCAAGCTTTCAAAAAATACCCTCACCATGTACACCATTGAAAGGTCTAAGATCTAAGTACCCAACGCTTTCAACACTTCAATGCAACAACGTCATTTACTCTACACGCAAGCCGCACGTGACACCAAATATTCGGCATGTGCCTCGCAGCTGGCGCACAGCCATTCCTTCTTCTGTGATGGGGCATAGACCATGACTGTGATATTTGGTGGCGTTGGGAGCTTGCGCGCGATAGGATCACAATCTGTCATGAGTTTGACTCAAAGTAGAGGTGGTGGATCCAAGTCCCTCAGGCTCATCCCCACCGAGGGACTCTTTGGACATACCTAAGGTAGACGGTGGTTCAAGCCTCAAGTCAGAAGCAGGTCCTCAATTACATGGGTAGCAGAAATGCATGTGGCACTTACTTTGCAGCTAAACCTGCTCCCTGGCTCGGTGATGTCGTCCCCTGGGAGGCTGAGTCCGAGAGACCAGAGCCGTTGCGATCCTTGTTTGCCAACTCGGACACCCAAATGTAACTTGAGTGGGCCAGCGCAATCAGGGGTTATTGGGGAACAAGGCGATTGTTTTTAACCACACTAACTTCAGTTGATACTACTATGCGCAGCCTAGTGATACACACCGTAGACTTGAGGCGTATGCGAATTTTGGACATCGCTGTGACATGTCAGTGCCGGTGGCTGTTGCAGTGGGTTACGACACTACTTATGCCATATCACAGCGAGATAATGGTTATTCGAGGCAAGACATCCGAAAGATACATGTTACGCTGTCCCTCAGACTGTTATGATCGCCTATATCGTGCATGTCTCGCAAGGGCCCTGGCGCGGTGATTTTCTCTGAATTTCCTGAGTTCGACATTGAAAGTCTTTGAAAGAATGCTTATATCGGGTCACCGGTCACCGACGACACCAATGTCACGAGGTCAGACCTTTTTGGAAAGTAACTAGTGAGCGACCCCTCCAAATGTGAGCAGCAGCAGTGAGCAGCAGATGACCATACAGTCCAGACATCGGGTGGGCGTTCTCTCCACAAGTGGGTCCAATCGAGTTATCGGAGCATATTTTCTGTCCTATTACTACCCGCCCATGCGTACAGATTCTACTCGCGCTCTTATGGCTTTTGGCCAGCCACTAGCTACCTCTGGTACACGACACGGCCCTATGACAACAGACAATCGTACATCGAGTCTCTTTTTCTGCCATTCATTGCCCGCACCACGGTTTGTCAGTTTTTCACGCATTAAAATGCGCGCATCGCCACGACAGCGACGCCATGTCCTGCTTCTGATTTTCTTACGCAATAGCCGTCGCCTCGTCCCAGTACGTGTCCTCGACCTCCAAAAGGTTGAGCACTTCGCGTGGCTGGAGATGCCGCCGCATTAAGGGCCCTGTACGACGCGAAGCGCGCCGCTGGTGTCGGTGTCCCTGAAGGTGTCCAGCGAGAGAGTCGCACACCAGATGATGTCGTACGCGGCGAATGCGCCGTCATCGCCGCCGCCACCGCACTCAGGTACGGTTAGACCAGTACCCCAGCGTGTTCGGACTCGAGAGTTCGGCGAACACAAGTCAGATCACCGGCGGTGACTCGGCGGCCTTGTCACCGTGATCGTCTCGCTCAGAACCAGAACTGGCTGGGGTAGAACTGCACCATCAGGTCGAACCCCTGGATAAGGAGCACGATAAAGAGGCGCTGCGAGAGCTTCTGCTTCTACGAGGGCGATTGATCTCGTGTAGGTGTGAATTTCCAGAAGTGCTTGTTTGATATGCTAGCACGGCGGGAAGTGGTTCCGGATAAGGAATTATCGCCCCAGCATGTTGGGACAGCGGACTTGATCTTATTTGATTTGTGAGAGAACCGTGGAGTCGGCGATGGGACCGGTGATGGAACTGGGGATTGAAGTCAGTTGGCACGGAGACGTGCACCGGAGATGCACATGCGGTGCACCGCAGTGCTAGACAAAATTAATTCGAATTGGCAACTCATGTAGCTGGGGATCCTGATCAGGCAGGATATGTGATTGCATGTGACGCAGGCGCTTCTCTCTCGCTGGCTCAGCGTATGTTCGAACGCGTTATATAGTTGTTCTCATCTCGCCATGTCTACGCTGCTACCCTTTCCACCCTTCTCGTTCATATGGTTTCTGATTTGGATGTCCCTCAAATCGCCCTAGTTGGTGAACGTCCCACTCTAGGTGCTTCACGCCCCACATCCCCCACCAACTCTTTCTCACCCGTCGGTCGCACAAGCTCCCCTTTTGATGTCCACGACTTTCTCTCTCTCCCAACACCAATCCTAAGAAATTCTCGAAATTCTCTGGATGTTCCCACCTCTCCAACCCTACAGGTCTCTGACCCATCCTTGCACCCACCGCCTTCCTGCACTCTATCTGCCCGCTCGTCAAACTCAAATCGTTGGGACACTTCTACAGTATTACGCAGCGACAACCCAGAGGAGAATGATGGCCCGTCCTCTCTGGGACTTCTTACCCCTCCGTCACAAGGACATCGTCGAAAAACCAGCGCGACCACAGTCTCAAGTATTGGCAGTATCTCCACTGGCCACGATAACCGTTCTCCGGGTCTTAGGCGCTCCAGTCACTCCGACGAGCCGAGTATACGCCCCTCCCCTGCCAATTCTCACGTGGATGTTGGATCAAACACCTCACGCCCTTCATTCACGGCCGGCTTCTTCAAGAGGACTGTACAACGCATCCGTCATCTATATCTATCGTCATCTCTTAGTGCCGAGACCAACCCGGGTTCTGAAACAACACAAGAAGCTGGCTTGAACGTTGAGCCCTTTGCATTCAAGCCACTTCAGCTCGCAAATCTGGTTGACCCCAAGAGCTTGGAAAACCTTGAGAGGTTGGGTGGCGTAGACGGTCTACTTCGTGGTCTTGGGACGAATCGCCATCGCGGTCTGAGTACTAAGCTCACGCAACTCGCATTACGTAGTCCGGAGATCATCAATGCTGTACATCCAGATGGCGAGACGTCGGACACCATAATTACATCTCTGACAGCTGTGCCTGAAGGGCTGCAGCGCACAGCGAGCCTTGGAGGTAGTTCTGGTGGCGGCGATCCCGCTTCCCCCAAGATTTTAGCACACACCGACGAAGCGACTGTACACGATCGACAACGCATATATAGACAGAATATCCTTCCTCAACGTCCAACCGAGAACCTACTCCTCTTGATGTGGCTGGCGCTCCGGGACAAAGTCATAGTGAGCCCGAAGATAAACCACTCATTCATTGCCTTGTATCTGACGTTCGCGTCTCGCAGGTTTTGTTATTCACCGCTGCCACGGTGTCACTTGCCCTTGGCCTTTTCCAGGACTTCCGCACATCTCGCCCTCAAAGGGAACCCCCCGTGGATTGGGTTCACGGCGTTGCTATCATCGCAGCCATCCTCATCATCATCATTGTTGGTTCGCTGAACGACTGGCAAAAGGAGAGGCAACTTCAGGTGCTCGATGAGAAGAACGAAGTTCGTCGGGTCAAGGTCATTCGTGATGGTGGAGAGTGGAAAATTGATGTACACCAGGTTGTTGTTGGCGACGTGGTACTACTCGAGCCGGGCGAAGTTGCTCCTTGTGACGGTGTCTTCCTTTCTGGTTACAACATGTGGTGCAACGAGTCCAGTGTGACGGGGGAGCTGGATGCGATCAAGAAGCTTTCCTATGAAGAATGCATCGCGCTCAGAGACAAGCGGCGAATGGAGTTTGACCCTGATGGCCCATCTGGTGACGACGATAGTATCAACGCCTCTCAAAGGACGACAGACCCCTCTAGCTTGGAGTTGTTCGGACATGCGGACTGCTTTATAGTTGGCGGAAGTAAGGTCGTTGAAGGGGTTGGCTCATACGTCGCTGTTTCTGTCGGGACCAAGAGTTTCAATGGCCGGATCAAGATGGGTTCGTTTCTCTCTTTTTCTCGTTTACACTCTCTGACAAGATTGACTTACAGCTTTGCAACGCAACTCGAACTTGGAGAACACGCCATTGCAGCTCAAGCTGAATGGCCTTTCGGAGATAATTGCCAAGATCGGCAGGATTGCAGCTGGACTCCTTTTCACTGCACTTCTCGTTCGTTACTTCGTTCAACTGGGAACAAATAATCCCCAGAGGTATTTTCATGCGGCTATACTTGTACCTGAGCAAATACTGAGCTTTTTCGTTCAGGACCTCGAGTGAAAAGGGAATGGCCTTCATAAACATTCTTATCATCGCCCTGACTCTCATGGTTGCTGCCGTTCCTAAAGGTAATTCACCTGCTCGTGGCAATATTATATTTCAGAGGTAATACTTAAAAACCCCAATAGGCCTACCCCCTGCCGTCACTCACACCCTGGCCTTCGCAACGAAACGGATGTCCAGAGATAATATCTTGGTACGGGTGCTCGGATCATGCGAGACCATGGCATACGCATCGGTCATTTGCACCGATAAGACCGCCCTGACACAAAACGAGATGACCGTCGTTGCTGTCTCAGTCGGCGTCCACACTAAGTTCGTGCGAAGACCCGAAGTGAATGAGGTATGGACAGGTGGTGAAGCGCGGAGAAATCCGGACGTGAAAGACATCAGCATCAATTTGGCCAACCTAAACACCACCCTCTCGGACCCGCTGAAGGACCTCTTCAATGCAGCTATTGCTATTAACTCAACTGTGTTTGAAGACGTTGACTCCGAAAGCGGATTGCCCGTGTTCATCGGAAGCAAGACCGAAACGGCGTTGTTGGGTTTTGCAAAGGAGCTCGGCTGGCCGAACTACAAGGATACCCGTGACTCGGCCAATATCATTCAGATGATCCCCTTTTCTAGCGACCGCAAGTTCACAGGTTGCGTCGTGCGACTTGCTGATGGTAGTCACCGTCTATACGTCAAAGGTGCGAGCGAAGTATTGGCACGGAAATGCACACGTCATGTGGTAGAGTATCGTTACACTGCAAACGAGGCTCCGAGTGGCAACGAAGTCAAGACAGTGCCGATCATGGAAACGGAAGAGGACAACATCTCACACACTATCGCATCCTATGCATCCCAAGCGCTACGCACGATCACCTTGTGTTACCGCGACTTTCCCAACTGGCCTCCTCAGGGAGCGCGGCTGTTAGGCAAGGATGAGGCGAGTAAATCCGTCCCTGTTCGAGTGATTGTCATCTGACTTGGTGAGACAGGTTGATTACGATGACCTGACGACCGACCTAACACTCATTTGCATCACCGCCATCGAGGATCCTCTCCGTGCAGGTGTCCGAGAGGCTGTGGACAGTTGTGGCAAGGCAGGGGTTCGCGTAAAAATGTGCACAGGAGACAACGTGCTGACGGCCCGATCGATTGCTCGACAATGCGGGATCTACACCCCCGGGGGCATTGTTATGGAAGGATCATATTTTCGGACACTCTCGCCGGATATCATGAAAGCGATCGTGCCGCAGCTGCAGGTCCTCGCACGTTCCTCTCCCGAGGATAAGCGTATTTTGGTCAAGACACTCAAGGAACTAGGGGAAGTCGTTGGCGTCACTGGTGCCGGTACTGATGATGGACCAATACTCAAGACTGCTCACGTTGGTTTCTCTATAGGCATCGCCGGCGTTGAGGTGGCCAAAGAAGCATCTGATATCATCCTGATGGACGACAACTTCTCCTCGATCGTCAAGGCTGTTATGTGGGGACGCAGCGTCAACGATTCAGTGCGCAAATTTCTTCAATTTCTGATCTCAGCCCACTTTACGACCATTGTAATCATGATCGTCTGGGCACTGGCATCGTCGTCGGAAAAACCAATATTGGGCGCGGTTCAGTTACTTTGGATCGACATTATCATGGGTACCTTTGCTGCGCTTGCACTTGTGACAGACCCGGCATCCCCAGTCCTACTCGATCGAGATCCCGGCAAGACGACAGATCCGTTGTTCACTATTAACATGACCAAACAGATCCTAGGACAGGCAACCTATCAGATCATCACCGCCCTCTTCCTCCATTTCCTTGGGTCGCGAGTCCTTGGATTCCATCATACCGACGACCCTACACTACAGAAGCGTCATGACGACATTGTGCAGACGCTTGTTTTCAATGTATTCGTGTTCGCGCAAGTCTTCAATTCATTCAACTGCCGACAACTGGACCGAAAGTTGAGTGTTTTTGAGGGCATGTCGAAGAATCGGTATTTCATGGCTATCACCACCATTGGTTTGTCCCCTCGCCTGCGTTTGTGTAGCGTCGCTGAGATTTTCCATCAGAGGTTGCCGTACAAGTCCTAATCTGTTTCATTGGTGGCGTTGCTTTCGGCGTCACACGCATTGGCGCTAGGGAATGGTGCATCTCGGTTTTGCTTGGCTTTGTTTCTCTTCCTCTCGGCGCTCTCATCCGTCTCATCCCCAACGAACCTTGTGAGCGGGTCTTCAAGAAGTTAAAGCTGCTACCAGAGCCAGAACTACTCCCCACGACTCGTCCAGACGCTGAGCCTTTTTCGTTTGCCATGGATCAGGTGGGCGATAATTTAGGCACGTTTGCCCGGCTTCACGGCTGCCACGTGCGTGGGTCGTCATATTTGTGCGAGAGCCGCATTGATCCCGACGGTCCGCATCCCGTGTAAGTGATCTGGCATCGCGTCAAGGAGTATTGATTTACTATGTTTCAGGCCTGGGCTGTTGGCAATGGTCCCATCGCTAGACGTTGTGACTCCTGGATGGCAGCCGCGCACATTCTCTGATCCTGTTGGCATTGGTCGATCTGCTCTCTGTGAGAATGGGTTCGAAGTACATCCAGACACACCTTGGGACGACCCCGTGTATGGGTTATTGGGAGTGACGCAGCGACCGGTTACATCACAGTGACGCACGGCACATGTGCGAGCGCTCGTCTTGTCTCGCTGGGGGGGTCCTCAAGGTGTACTTCTTTTGTACAAACATCCATTTTCTTGTGTTACTACGTCCTCTTCGGACCCGAATAGCTTCCGCCGCTCATATATTGGTACCTAGCGACGACAAGTACTATTTGGAGTTTGGAACTCACATGTACATGAGAACTCTTACGACACACTACTTCACTGCTTCTGCTCTGAGACCGGCTTTGTATTATGTACTGCTCCGGAATATAAATTCATCAAAAAAAAAAAAAAAGAAAACTCACATGTACATATATCCAGTTTGAATACGCTACGAGAATAACAAGTTCATCCCTACTCCGGCGATTAGAATCTCACAGTACCCTGTATAACTATACTGCATTCATCCTTTTTCCGACCAGGGCGTTATACTTTTATCTCGCATATCCTCATGGCAGGCGAATCGAGTATCTAACAGGAAGCAAAGCTCACCTCTGACGAAACGCTCCACAGAATAGCCAAATATTGGAGCCAAGTCAACTCGGAGGAACCAATCCCTTCTAGGTCTCAGTTCGAACAAGCCGCCCCAGAATAAGATCTGATCGTGGCATGGCGAGCGCTTCTGAACAGCCACGGGAGAAAACATCGCTCCACCCGAGTCCAGACAGCCCGAAAGCAAACAGATTGTCGCTGGTCAATCGTTAGGTTCTCGTAAGCCAGGACAGCCATTAAAGCAACAAAAATAATCCAGGTCGTCACATAGAGCAGTCTGTAACAAGTGAGTTTGACTCCGAGCGGAGGCGGTGGATCCCTCATCCCCATGAGCAACTCCTTGGTCACTGTGTAGATGTACCGATGGTGAACGATCATAGTCAGAAGGCAAATTACGTGGGTAGCAGAAACGCTATATGGCACTTTGCAGCTGAAGTCGCCCCTGGCCCTGTGAGGACATCCCCTGGGGAGCTGAGCCCGAGAGGCGCTATCCTCGTTCACCAACTCGGACATCTTGAGTGGGCTGACGCGGTCGAGGATATCTTGGAGAAACAAGTCGATTGTTTTAACCCTACTGACCTTATTTGATACTGCTCTTATGCACAGCCCAGTGATACACGCCGTAGACTTGAGGCATACACGAGTTTACATCGATGCACGTGGCTGTGTCATACCAGTGCCGGTGGCTGTCACATTGGGTCACTTTGACGCTTACGCCCTAACACAAGCACAGCGGGATAACGGGATTTCGACGGGAAGCATCCGAGATTACGACCGCCTGTGTCGCAATGACCCAAGCGTGACTATCTTCCCGATTGCGACATCTGAAAGAATGGAATATGAGGTCACCTTGCTGACGATGTTAACATCATCACGAGGACAGTCAAACCTTTTTTTGGAAAGTACAGTTACTCGGTGCCTATAAACGTGCCCAGTGAACCAACAAATGACCGCGCAGAAGGCCCGTCTAGAGGCGTCCGGTGGGCATCCTCCTCTCCACAGGCGGGTCGGGTTGATTCTCGAGTTCTAGGGGGAGCATATTCTGTGTCGTATTACTACTCGCTCAAGCGTACGGAGTCTACTCATCGTACTTTTACGGCTTTTGGTCAGCTAGCTACCTCCGATACACAACACGGCCCGATAACAACAGACACTCGTCTCGTACACCGGGTCTCTTTCTGCCATTCATAATATTCATTGCCTGCACGGTGCATTTGAGGCATCGTTCCCACTCGCGGAGGTGTTTCAACAGTAGTTCATCAGTTGTCGGATTCATGCACCTACTTGCGCGCCTCGCCATGACAGCGTCGTTATGTCCCACCTTATTCTTCTCACGCGGTGGCCGTCACCTCGTGTACGTGTTCTCGACAAAATGTGACCAATTTGGCAAAACTCTTTTTCGGACAGCAAAATGGAACTCCAGACCGAGGTCCGGAATCGCGATTGGGGCCAAGGCCTCAGTCAATCCGGGGCATCAATTTGGCACGGCAGGCTCGGGGTGAGTCATCGCCAGTTGGATTGGATAGAGTGGACCAAGAGCAGGAGTCAGCCTTCAACGTAGCTTCAACTCGAAGCTTCAAGGTTCAAGGGGGGAAACACAACGCTCGCCAATTGCCCTCGAAAGTCTAGAACTAGTCATTATGCAGTGCCCCCTCGGGCCGTCATTCTAGATCCCCTGTCTTTTCGTCACACGGAAGGACACGGAAGGTTGACTCCTACTCCTAATAGTTGGCGACCATCCACATCATTCACTCTTAGGTATCCATACCTATCATGGTCTCTAACGCCCAGCGGTACCTTTCCGTCTCAATCTTATCTATCTTCCCCCTTTTTACCAATTTTGTGGACCCTTTTTCTCCTTTCCGGCCTCGATCAATACATCTACTTCCTGGTTTGCAAAAAACGCCAGTACGTTCATGGCCGCCCGTTTACTGCTCCACCTCTGGACCACCGCCTGTCATCTATATAACAGTCCGTCCATCTGGGTCACTGACATTCTTACTTCCTTTTCTTTGTCTTGCGTTCCATCTCTCCGCCTCCTCTCCTCATCCCTAAAACCCCTTGTCTCCATCACCAAAGCCTTCTCGAAGAGACGCAAGGGCGTCTTCATTTCCCTCTGGCCAAAGGACTCTCACTCCTCAACGGAAACACCGAAAAATGCTCAAAGCTGACACCAGTGAGGTATGGCCCGAGAGTGTTGGAAATTTTTTCGTCGACGGTGCGTTGATCTCTTCATCACCTCTTGGTTGTCTCATCTTTACGTGTGCGTCACCTCAGGGCTTCGGCAATACTGGGAGTCGCCTTGGGCTACCTACGGTGATAAAGGGCGTCCCACTTTAGGCGCTTCATCTGGGTCACCTGACAACTCTTTCCCACCCCTTCCTGTTGGCCCCACAAGCTCACGCTTTGATAATATCCACGACTTGCTCTCTCCCCCAACACCAATTCTGAGAAATTCGAAGAATTCTCTGGACGTTCCCACTTTTCCAGCTCCACATACCTCTTACCCATCTTTGCGCTCACTTACTTCCCTTACTCCACCTGCTCACTCGTCGAGCTATCACCATCACAGTTCTCCTAGTCGTTGGCGTTCTGGTCATTCCGACGTACAGAGCACGCATCCCTCCCCTGCCAATAATCACGTGGATGCTGGATCGGACACCTCACTCCTTTCGTTGGTAGCCGGCTTCATCAAGAAGACTGTACAGCGCATCTGTCGTCCATCGCCATCTCCTGATGCCGAGACCGACATAGGTTCCACAACACAAGCTGACTTGGATGTCGAGCCTTTTGCGTTCAAGCCACTTCAGCTTGCAAGTCTCGTTGACCCCAAGAGCCTGAAGAACCTCGAGAGTTTGGGTGGTGTAGAGGGTCTGATCCGTGGTCTTGGGACGGACCGCGTTCGCGGTCTGAGCCCCAGGCTCACGCAACTCTGGTCACATGATCCGAGGATCATCAATGCTGTGACCTCAGATGTCGTGGGGATGACTTCGCTTACGCCCAACATCTCATCTCCCGCAAGTGTGACAGAAGGACCACAGAGATCGGCGACTCTTCGCAGTGGTTCTAGTGCCGGCGATCCCGCTTCCTTCAAGTTTTCACCATGCGCCTACGAGGCGACTATACAGGATCGCCAACGCATATATGGACACTATATTCTTCCCCAACGTCCAACGAAGAGCTTACTTCTCTTCATGTGGCTAGCGCTCCAGGACAAAGTCATAGTAAGCACAAAGGTACCCTACTCGTTCATTTCCTTGCATCTAATGTTCGCCTGTCGCAGGTTTTGTTATCGATCGCCGCCGTAGTGTCGTTTACCCTTGGCCTTTTCCAAGACTTCGGCACATCCCGCCCTCACGGGGACCACCCCATGAATTGGGTTCAAGGCGTTACTATCATCGCAGCCATCCTTGTTGTCGTCGCTGTTGGTTCGCTGAACGACTGGCAAACAGAGAGGCATTTCCAGGCACTCAATGAGAAGAAAGAAGGTCACTTTGTCAAGGTCATTCGTAATGGTGGAGAACGACAAATCGATATACACCAGGTTGTTGTTGGTGACGTAGTGCTACTCGAGCCGGGCGAAGTTGCTCCTTGCGATGGTGTCTTCCTTTCTGGTCACAACATATGGTACGATGAGTCCAGTGCGACGGGAGAGTCGAATGCGATCAAGAAACTCTCCTATGAGGAATGCATCATTCTCAGAGACGAGCGGCGAATGGAGTTTGACCCTGATGGTCCCTCTGGTAGTAGCGGGAGTGTCGGTGCCTCTCAAAGGAAGACAGACCGCTCTGGCTTGGAGTCGCTCGAACACGCAGACTGCTTTATCGTTGGCGGAAGTAAGGTTCTTGAAGGGGTTGGCTCCTACGTTGTTATTTCCGTTGGGACTAAGAGCTTCGATGGCCATATCGTGGCGGGTTTGTTTTTCTCTCTTCCTCGCATTTACACACTCTGACGATATTCTGACTTGCAGCTTTGCGGCGCGACTCAGAGGACACTCCGTTGCAGCTCAAGCTGAATGACCTTGCCGAGGTAATGACCAATATCGGCAGTATTGCAGGCGGACTCCTGTTTGCCGCACTTCTCGTTCGTTACTTCGTTCAACTCGGAACAAATAATCCCCAGAGGTAATTTTATTTGTCTTCACCTTCATCTATGAAATACTGAGCGTTTTTATGTAGGACGTCGATTGAGAAGGGAATAGCCTTCGTGAACATTCTTATCATCTCTGTGACTCTCGTGGTCGTCGCCGTTCCTGAAGGTAATTCACCCGTTCATGATAATATTCCAGAGGTAACGTTATGACCACCAGGGCTACCCCTTACCGTCACTCACGCCTTGGCCTTCGCGACGAAACGGATGTCTAAAGAGAGTCTCTTGGTGCGGGTGCTCGGATCATGTGAGACCATGACCAACGCATCGGTCGTCTGCACCGATAAGACCGGGACCCCGACACAAGATGAGATGACTGCCGTTGCAGTCTCCGTTGGCATCCACACCAACTTCGTGCGAAGGATTGAAGAAAATCGCGCATGTACAGGCAGTGAAGCGCGGAGTGATCTAAACGCGAAAGACATCGGCGTCGATTTGGCCAACCTCGTCAACGATTCAGTGCGCAAATTTCTTCAATTCCAGACCCCAACCCACTTTACAACCGTCGTCGTCATGACCGTCTGGGCTCTGGCGTCGTCGTCGGAAAAACCAATATTGGGCGTGGTTCAGTTACTTTGGATCAACATTATCATGGGTACCTTTGCCACGCTCGCGCTTATGACGGACCCGGCATCGCCAGTCCTGCTCGATCGCAAGACGGATCCATTGTTCACTGTTGACATGATTAAACAGATCCTTGGACAGGTCGCGTATCAGATCATCATCACCGTTGTCCTCCACTTCCTTGGGTCGCGAATCCTTGGGTTCCGTCATACCGATGATCTTACATTACAGAAGCATCACGATGAGATCATGCAGACGCTTGTTTTCAACGTATTCGTGTTCGCGCAGGTCTCCAACTCATTCAACTGCCGACGGCTGGACAGAGAGTTGAACGTTTTTGAGGGTGTGTCGAAGAATCGGTATTTCGTGGCCATCACCATCATTGGTTTGTTCTCGCCTTTGTTTGGTTCGTGTCGTGTGGCTAAAATGTTCCATCAGAGATTGCCGTACAAGTCTTAATCTGTTTCGCTGGTGGCGCCGCTTTCGGCGTCACACGCATGGGCGTCAGAGAATGGTGCATCTCGGTTGCGCTTGGCTGTGTTTCTCTTCCTCTTGGCGCTCTTATCCGTCTCACCCCCAACGAGCCTTGTGAGCGCCTCTTCAAGAAGCTACGGCTGCTACCCGAGCCAGAACTGCTCCCCACAACTTGTCTAGACGCTGAGCCGGGTTTTTCGTTCGCTCTAGATCAGGTGGGCAACAATTCAGGCACATTGGCCAAGCTCCGGGCCAGCCGCATGCATGGATTGTCATTCGTGCGCGAGAGCCGCATTGCGTTCCCCGAACCCGACGCCTTGTATCCTTTGTAAGTGATCTGCCATCGAGTCAGAGGAGTATTAATTCACTTTGTTTCAGGCCTAGGCTGCCGCGTACCAGCGGGTCGCTCTCTGGTCCTACTGGTTTTGGTCGATCGGGGCCATCTGCTGCTCTCTGTGGGAACGGCTTCGAAGTCCATCCGGACACATCTCGGTCTGATCCTGTGTATGGACTGTTGGGTGTCATACAACAACCGGCCACAACACGGTAGTGCCGCGTCCGCGTCCGGTCGTCTTCTCTCTAGGAACGTTGAGGTGTACTTTGCAAATATCTTTGTTTTTATATGTTCTTCTCACATCCGAATTACTTCCACCACTTACACCCTGCATGCATAACCAAAATCCTTTCTTTCCTTTACTAAACTACACATTGTCTCTTATTATTTCGATGGAGTTCTGGAGATCTTGCCTAGAAATAGAATGTGGACATACTGACGTAATCTAACGCGAGTTGCGTTGTTTTTTTTTTTGGATCCGATACCTGCAACACCCTACGCGAGAGACCATGGGAACGAGAACAATTGCCGTCCGAAGAGGAGACGATGATGGGCAACCACAGTAGGATGGCCTGATTCCACGAGAATCTGAGGAGAAGAATAACAACACGGTGCCGTGTATTTGACACAGAAAGGTAGTTTAAATACAAAGGGATCTGCACCTACGTAAGGTAGAGGAGGAGAGAGTATAGTAGGGTTAGAGGGTGGCATAGATGGAGGCGGTAATGTATGAGTAGCTGAGACTCGAGGGAGGACAAAGGACGACAGATAGAGATAACGGGAGTGACTCAACGCACGTTACTGAGGTGAGGAAAATCAAACAATGAGCCATTCAAACAGATGTAATTGCGCCTTTGTTCGAAGACAAAGCGCGGCATGGCTGGAGTGACCGACGAGTGCGCAGCATCTCGACAGCTTCAAAAAGATAGGAAAGAGGGACCATGAGCGACGTGGACGGTGCGGCGATAGACATGCACGGCACGAGGCGAGAGACACGCGACCTGTCTACAAGTGCTCTATCAGCCGTTTTCAGGGCGAATATCAGTGGCAGCGCCCCATGGCGGTGCGATGTGACGAGCGAAATAATGAGCGGCGGTACATGTGTATGTATGTAGAGGCTAGGATATGGGGGGATGCGATGTGATCGATGGCACCAAAGTGCGAGGTTGGGGTACCGTTCGTATTATATCGGAAGCGTCAACGGCCATGCGGCGAGGTTCCCCAGCTATTGTGACATGGAAATAGACTGCGTGCAACACCCACCTGTTCGTTCATTCCCATGGACACCCAGGTGGTTTTTTTTTTTTTTCGCTTGAAGTCCGATTACCGTTCCAATAAACGACTACTTGCGCCTCGAGGTGGTGGCCCCAATAACCAAACCCATAAAGATGACAACGAGGGGCAACGCGAGGGCGATACTGACGATGGCCGCTCCCCAATCTGGTAAAAAGCGGGCCAGGGGGAAGCAGGCACAAAGCACAAAGAGGGAGGTGAATGGATGCAAGACGAGCATGTCGCAGAGAAAGGACAGAGTCCAGACGACCCCCCACATGACTGTACATTTGTTCGTTTGTATCATCACCAGGATCATATGGGAAGTAAGACTCACCTCCTAACGAAGGTAGGCACTGAATCAACTGGGAAAAATCAAGTCCACGTTCAAAGTTGAAGCCAACCAAACCCCGTGGTGACTCGGAACCGAGGCTAGGGCCCCTCACCCGTCCAAACAACCCACAACAAACCTTGTAGGCTAAACTATAAAGAGCAACCTGTAGTAGGTGAGTTTGACCCCAAGTGAAGGTGGCGGATCCCTCAGTCACCGTTTGGACCGCGAGCTCATCATAACTATTCCGAGTCTCGGAGACGAGGCTGGGAGGAGATTCGGCTCACAGCTTTACTGGCCCGGGAAGGCTTGGATCGAACCTCCTGGCTGAATGCATGCAACTCTTCGTTCGTCAAAAAAACGTTCAAATTGGCGTAGAACACAACGCAATCCCGAGAATAGCGACCAGCCTTGACTCGTGGAGATATCATTGAGCACATGAGCCTCCAAAGGTGCGGGCTACTCATTCTGGACTGTAGTTACTGTCCAGAAGCTCGGGGTTCCCGGACCGAACAAGTTCCTTGCCGTTTGCGCAGTGGGCATTCCGGTGGGCCCTTTTTGTCTGGCTCCCGCCTCTCCGCCGCCCCCGCACTTGAAATTTTACCAGTCATTTTTACAACTTCGCCAGCTTCAGAGGCGCACACTTTGTGGGCAGCGTCATCAATTCCCGGCGGTAATCGTTCTGGACATTAAACGACTGTCCTTCACTCACCCGGCAACGGGAGGCCTGCACTAGCATCCCTTGACACCGCTTGGTAAGTGCGACTTGTCGATCTTACTCGGCGCTGGGAAGTTCATGGATATGTCCTAGGGATAAGTCCGGATGTGATGCTGGAGGTAGCAGCAACGCTTTGGAATGCAACGTGTGCTACAGAGGCCATTCCTACTACTATGCTTGGTGGTGCTCGTTAACACCCTTTTGTCCCACCCGTCTAATGACCCACGCCGTATGGGAGCTGAACGAAAGGTATTTCCCGGTGCGTGCCCCGTTTGCAGATAGAATCCAGTGGATTGGGAGGTGTACTACTTCGCTAGCCTGTCTGTTTTCAACCTGGAAGTGACCCCGGTCGCTTTGTATTGTCGAAAGGAAGATCACCGTAAATGATTCTTTGGACCTTTTTGAATGCCGTCCAGGTGCAGACATTCCACGTTCGTGGAGCTGTTTAAGAGAGGCCCGTCCCTCTGTATCTAGTTGGAAACTGCAGGTAGGCAGGGTGTTGAGAGGAGTCTCTATCTATCCACGATTAACTAATAAAACGAGCAAGACGGGCACATGCCCTGTGTAACACCACAGCCCCGTAAGCGCAACCCTTCTCGCTTCATGTTTCATGAATCTTTTCGGACCCTTACGTTTTACCTTACAACTTGTTTACCCCCCCCCTCTGGGAAGGAGCGCAGCGACACACTTCTATACACACCAACGGCACGTGAGAACCTTACGTACACTACCATACTCTACTCTGTGATATCTCGTCTCAGGACCGGCCTTGTCTTATGTACTGCCCCGGAATACAAATGATTCAAAAAAATAAAAATAAAATAACTAATAAAACGTGCTTATCATAGATTACCTGTACTCATTACAATCTCGACACTCGCCGATCTCCAGTGGGTCACTAGCAAGCTCGCGACGCCGCCCACCTTGCCGCCCACATCCCCGCACCAACAGAAGGCCTCGCAATTGAGGTGCTCGTGCGCACAATCCGCGTCTCTGTTGATGCCACTATTGCCTTCGTCTTGAGGCTCGGCGATTCTTGCAGCTCGCCACGGGTCGCACGCACGCAGGCGCAAGTTCCGCTGGGCTTCCCCTCCCTTTGCCTGTTTCGGTGCTTTCCGCATACCATATCGGACACATTCCCACGACGTCGCACCTACATCGCCATCGATTTTCTGGCACTGCACTTTCTTTCTTTCCATCCAGCCATTTCTTATCTTATTCACTCACCATCCCTTGTCGCCAGCTAGATCGTTCTCAGCAGGCGACCTCGAGCTTAGCTTTGCCCCTAAAGAAGGCGTGATCTCTTTTCTCCCTAATATACCACCCTAATATCTTATTAATTAGTGCGCACACCACCTTGGCTTGGTTGCTTGTATCTTTCAAGCCACTGTGTTCACTTTGTCTTACTCCTACTGCTTCGGTCCTGCGTTCCGTATCGCCTCCACTGTTTTTGCGTTCTCCCCCACTTCTCCACCCTCTCTTACTTCCTCTCCGAGCATCCGTCCATTCCCGATGGCAGATATTTTTCGCTTTAAATCCGATTCCCAATTCCAATGCATACCGAATATTGAATATGTAACTACTTGCGCTTCGAAGTGGCCCCAACAACTAAACCCATAAGGATGGCTACGACGGGGAACGTGAGGCCAATACTGACGATGGCCTTTCCCCAATCTGGCAAATAACGGGCCAGTGGGAAGCAGGCACTAAATAAAGAGATGGAGATGAATGGATGAGCGACGAGCACGTCACAGAGAAGGGACGGAGCGCGCGTGACTGCATTTGTTCATTCGCATCAATGCCAGCACCATATGGGAAGCAGGCCCGGGGCTCACCTCCTCTGACGAGGATTGGCACCAAATCCTCTTGGAAGAACCAATTCTGCCCAGGTTTCCGTTCATACAGGCCGATCCAGTATAACCTTAAACCCATCAGATTGCGGTGAGCGCTTCTGAGCGCCCATAGGAGAAAGTATCGTCTCACCCGACTGTAGACAGTCCCGACAGTAAACCGACCCACGCTGCTGCTATCGTTTTGTTCTTGTAGCCCAGGACAGCTGTTATAACAGTGAAAGTAAATATAGACGTCATGTTGAGTAGTCCGTAGCAAGTGAGTTTGACTCCGAGTGGAGGCGGCGAATCCCTCATCCTCGCTGAGGTATCATCTCCTTGGCCACTGTCTGGATATACCGAAGGTAAACGATGGTTCAAGCTTCAAGTCGGGAAGCAAAGCCTCAATTACTACGTGGGTAGCAGAAAACGCTATGCGGCACTTACTTCGCAGCGAAACCCGGCCTCTGGTTCGATGACGACACCCCCTGGGAGGCTGGGTCCGAGAGGCCAGCACCGTTGCGACCCTCGTTTTCTGACATCTACTGAATCTCTAACTTGGTCGATTGGATGGGCCGGCACGGTCAAGGGTAATTGGGATGTCCTGGGGGAACAAGGGCGATTGTTATAGCCTTACTGGCTTCGTTCGTACCGCCTCCATGCACAGCCAAGTGTCCCACGCCGTGGAGTTGAAGCGTATGCGAGTTTTCATCGGTGCGTGTGGCTGGGTCATGCACCGGCAGTGCCGGCGGGCGCCGTAGGGGGTCACTTTGACGCTGAGGCTCATGAACTTACAGCGGGACCACCGCAAGGTGTTGAGAAATACAGGTCGCGTTATTCTGTGGGTTCCCTGAGCTCGACGTTGAAAATCTGAAAGAGTGGGAATATGGAAAATCCCGGAAAGGTGACGGATGGGACCAAGGCTGTCCCGTACGCACTTCCATTCGAATGGAAGTGCTCCAATGTATCGCGCAGATGTACAGAGTCCTGTTCTATAGTGGTGTGGGTGATAACGCTACGGTGACCGCGCCTATCATTGGCCGAATCCGAATCCGGTGCGAACGCAGGACCTCCAAGTGACGTTGAGCGCGTTGAGCGCTGAGTTCCTTGGTTCCGGTCCTTCGGCATCGGGATCGCCCTGCACGTGGTTGCCCAAGAGTCGCGTTCCCACGGCGTCGCACCAACCTCACCACCTCTGTCACCCGCTTTCCTTCATCGGATCGCATCATGGAAACTGCCGAAGTCTCCCTTGCAAACGACTCCACTGTGTCATGGCTGCACGTCCCTGTGCCTTGTTGGCCATTGACTAGTGAAGCACTACTATACTAAGTTACAATACATCGACGACTTGGTGTATAACCACATCCACCTCTAAAGAGAAAGGTGATTGCTGTAAGCTGACTTACTTGAATAGATGGATGAATCCACAGACAAAAATAAGCAGAGCCAACACGACTGCACGTTTGTTCAATACTAGTACCAGAGGGGTACAGACAGGCGTGCGCACCTCCTCCGATATACTTCACGTAATGATCGATTGCAGGCGCCATATCAACTCGGAAGAACCGTTCCCAATATTTTCCAGGTTTCTGTTCATACTTGCCAAGTTAGTATAACCTGATCACCCCATCGGGTTGCACTGAGCGTCTTCGAACGATCATGGGAAGAAATCGCCTCACCTAACTCCAAACAGCGCCGCAATTATATCGAAATTTGTCACTCTAACGGATGGGCTCTTGTAGGACAAGTCAAACAAGATCTTTGTAACACCCGCATTAATTATGGTCATGATATTAAGCAGTCTGTAGCAAGTGAGTTTGATTCTAAGTGGAGGCTGCGAATCCCCGAGGGACCGTCACGGAAAACTCCTTGGTCGTTCTTTAGATCTGCAACCAGCGAGGGTAATCGGTGGTTAAAGCTGTTCCAGTGGAAATGCAGGCCCTCAGCTACATGGGCAGCAGAAACGCTATGCACCACTTACTCTACAGCTACACCCGCCACCTCGCTCGGTGATGACAATTCCTGGGAAGTTGAGTGCGAGAGGCCAGAGCCATTGCAACCCTTGTTCACTAGCATCTAAGGTCTAACTTGGTCGTCTACCTTGGCTGAGAGCAAGGCCAGCACGGTCAGGAGGTCAGGAGTATATGTCATACATATCTGACGTCTCGGTGACAGTCTATCGTCTGGGTCGCCATCAAGCAAAGTTTGTGGTTGAAGCCAGAGTAAGTCCTGGTTGTAACTTGAAAGACTTTGGTCCGAGTAACAGGTCTATGGATGTGTGCGAGGTGGGCAGATGACTGGCAGTCTAGAGGCATTACATGGGCGTTCTCTCCTCAGGTGGGTCAGTTCTTCGAGTTCTAGCAGGAGTATATTCCCTGAGTCCTACTTGTCACCCACCTTAGCATACAGAGTCTACTTGTCGCGCTAGCATTCAATCAGCTGGCTACCTCTGGTACTGAGTCCGGTACAGACACGGTCCTATCACAACAGACAATCGTACACCGAAACTCTTCTGTTATTCGTTTCCTGCGCGACGCAATAAAACGACATGTATGGTTGAGGCACTAGTCCACACCCGCAGGGGTGTTTCAAAAAAGTTTTCACGCACTTCGCGCGATGGTCCCTCCTGCTCAGAATTAGAAAACAGGCGGGCACCAAACGGGTTCAGGAGTCAAACAGCACCTCGTCCTGTAGCCATGTATGAGGATCGCAGTTAGGGGGCACCAAGAGCTTCTCCTTCCACGCGCGACGCTACAGTATCGTCGTGAGTTCCATGGCGCTCCGTGTTGATCACATCTGACTATCATTGATCACGTGGTCAAACTACATGTACTGTACAGTGGACCGAGATATGGTCGTGTTTGGCGATAGTAAACATTCAGTTCACTGTACCCCATTTCCCCCAGATGTTCAACACGTTCGTGCCCACTCGAACATCCAAGCCATCTGTAGAACACCCTACAAAAACCACGTATGGTGTTGACTGCGGTTCAAGGAGCTCCTCGCAGCCATAATTGACCAAGGCGTCAAGCTTTAGGGCGAAGGGCACGGAGACAAGCAAGAAAGCCCGTTCCTTGTACATCATGTGAGCGCGGATGAGTCTCCGCTCGGCCACGAGTATAAGGTCTTTTAGATCATGATCTTTCTTTGCGTCATTCACCATAGCATCGTACTGAGAGCCGAACCTAGCTAAGGCCGATAATTAGCTGCTGTTCAAATAAGCGGAGCGGATGGACATACAGTGGGCGACCGAGGTGAGTGGCCCACCTGTCCTCTATCACACTCTGTCCAACATGTCGATGTCGACTGCAGGGAACGTGAGGTGGTCTCGGAGATGGGATACAGGGCCGGGCCGTTGAGGGTAGTGCAATACCTTATCGGATCGAACTTCTGATCGAATACATGGAGCTTCTCGTTTGTCGAAGAGACAACAGGAAGAAAATTGGCTAAATTGGCGTAGCACACGACGCAATCCCGGGAACAGTGGCTCGTGGAGATATCATTGGGTATATAAGCCCGTCGAAGGTGAGTATGACGAGAGGCCGCTCTGGACCGTAGTTACCGTTCGGGGGTTCAGTGGAACATGAACCCAACGAGCCCCTTGCAGGCACGGTATGCCCCTTGGGCTTTCCGGGAGACTCTTTTTTATCCGTGGTTTTTACCTCTCTGAACTTGAAATTCGTAGTTTTCACAAACTTCGCCGGCTTCCGAGACTCGACTCATTTGCAGCGTCAACTACCTCCCACAAGAATTCCCAGCGATAATCATTTTGGACATCAACCGGTTGTCCTTCAGTCATGCAGCGCCGGAAAGCCTGCATGAGCACCCCTTGACGCCGCTTGACAAGTGGGAAAAGCTCCGGGAAGTCCATGGATATGCTCCCGGGTAGCGTTGAGGTGTCAGTCTATTTTTCTGTTCTGGAGCCAGAGGTAGCAGCGCTGGTGTTGGCGGTGTATTATGCGCAGCACAGTAAACACCAGCCTGTATGGGTAAAGACTACGAAAGGGACTCAAGACACTACAACAGACTTATGGTCACCGCAGCGTGTTTGTCCTGCTGGTGTTGGTGAGGATACCATCTTCTGTGGTTGAGTACCTGAAATGGATGTGGTGTGAACATGCAGATTGATGTCAGCGGGATGAAGGTTTAGATGTACCTACGCGTGATGTGTTTTCCATTTCTTCATGGGGTAGGACGGGAAGAGGGGCTGGAAGTCCCATTGATATTCAACCTGGAATCTGGTGACTTTTGACGAGGCAGTACATCTGACCCATCAATTTACCTTTCTTAATACTCTTTTATTTACGCTTTTAACCCCCTATAATTACTCACAACCTAATTAAGCGCTTTAATTAGCGTTATGACTAAATAGCGAGGCAGTACATCTGACCCATCAATTTACCTTTCTTCAAAATTTCATTCACCAAAATTTCGTTCAAGTGTTCAGTCTTGATCGGTCTATCATGATTCAGTTGTTTCGGTGTTCAGATTCGTGACTAGCCCTCTGTATTGCACGACAACCTGTCGTTTAGTTGTGGCGTTGACGACATCGTTTTGTTTTCGTTACGCACTAATTTCACGCACACCTCCCCAGAATGCCTTGACACCTTCGACTACACCCAGAAATTATTCGTTCTGCTGAGAGGTATTTGAACGTGGGTGTCTAGGTGTTGTAGCAGGCGTTTAGTGTCCGGGATACCCGACTGCGGCCCCGCAGTAGCAGTGCAGTTCTTGACGCGAACCCAAGAAAGAAGATCCGTGCCGTGGAATACGTGTGAAAAGAAACAATCTATGTACTCCTCACATTTATATAGTTGTTCTGTTCCAGTTTACTTTTGCAAGACCCATTCCACCCATCGAAGCTTCATCGGCCTCGTCATTCATGTGGCGGCTGACTTGAACATCCCTGAAATCGCTCTAGTTGGCGAAACGAATGAAAGTCCCGCTGGCACTCTAGGTGCTCCATCCCAAGCTTCATCGAAGCTTCATCTGCCACATCCTTCCCGCTCCGGTGCCCGATCCTTCCCGTCGGCCGCTCTCTCTCAACATCGATTCCAAGAAATTCTCGACTGGACGTCCCCGCCTCTACACATACCTCTGACCCATCGTCCTTGTACCCTCCGTCTTCCTTTACTCTAACTGCCTACTCGTCGGACCCGATTCCTCCTTCAGCATCATGTGACAACAACGCTCAAGAGAATGACGGCCTGTCCTCCTCGGGTCTTCTTACCCCTCTGTCGCAAGGACATCGTCAAAAGTGCAGTACGGATAAAGCCCCAAGTATTGGCACTAGGCTCACCGACTGCGACAATGGTTCTTTGAGTCTTGGGTGTTCCCATCACTCTGACATGCAAGTTGACATGCCGAGTACGCGCCCCTCCCCTACCGATACACACGTGGATGCTGGATCAGACATCTCGCGCCCTTCGTTAGCAGCCGGATTCTTCGAAAGGACTGTACAACGCGACGGTCATTCACCGCCATCTCCTGGCAAGACCGATATGGGTTCTGACACAACACAAGAAGCTGGCTTGAATGTCGAGCCTTTTGCATTCAAGCCCCTTGAGCTAGTAGATCTGGTTGACTCCAAGAGTTTGGAGAACCTCGAGAGGCTGGGTGGCGTAGAGGGTCTACTTCGTGGTCTTGGGACGAATCGCCTTCGCGGTCTGAGTATGCTATCCGAGTCACGTGATCATGGGACCTTGAATGCTATGATCCCGGACGGCGTGGAGATGACCTCGTTGAAGCCGAATATCACGACCATATCTCCCGCACGTGTGCCACAAGGGTTGGCGAATATTGCCGGTGGTTCGGGTGTAGACCATCGTACTTCCTCCAGTTTGGCAGGCGCATATGATGCGACTATAGAGGATCGACAACGCATATATGGACAGAATATTCTTCCCCAACGTCCAAGAAAAAGCTTACTTCTCTTAATGTGGCGCGCACTTCAGGACAGAGTCTTAGTAAGCCCAAAGATACCCTACTCATTTCCTTGTGTCTGATGTTCGTGTGTCCCAGCTCTGGTTGACGACTGTTGCCATATTATCGTTTGCCCTCAGCCTTTTCCTCGACTTCAGCACAACCTACCTTGAAAGGGACCCCCTCACAGATTGGGTTGAAAGCGTTGCTATCACTGTTGCTATCCTTATTGTCGTCACTGTTGGTTCGCTGAACGATTGGCAGAAGGAGAGGCAATTTAAGACATTCAATGAGAAGAAAGAAGATCATCGGGTCAAGGTCATTCGTGATGGTAGAGAACGTCAGATTCCTGTACACCAGGTTGTCGTTGGTGATGTGGTGCTGCTCGAGCCGGGCGAAGTTATTCCTTGCGATGGCGTCCTCCTTTCTGGTCACAACGTGTGGTGCGACGAGTCCAGTGCCACAGGAGAGTTGGATACGACCAAGAAGCTCTCTTATGAAGAATGCGTCGCCCTCAGAGACAAGCGGCTCATGGAATTTGACCCTGATGCTCCCTATGGTGGCAGCGAGAGTGTTAGCGCCTCTCAAAGGAGGACAAACCCCTCTTGTGTAGACTTTCTCGGACACGGGGACTGCTTTATTGCTGGCGGAAGTAAGGTTCTTGAGGGGGTTGGTTCGTATGTCGTTATTTCTGTTGGGACTAAGAGCTTCGGCGGCCGTAGTATGATGGGTCCGTTTATTGCCTTTCGCGTCTACGCTCTCTGACAAGACTCTGACTTGCAGCTTCGCGCCGTGACTCAGAGAACACGCCATTGCAGCTCAAGCTCAGTGACCTTGCAGACGCAACTACCAAGATCGGGAGTATTGCAGGTTGCCTCTTTTTTGTCATACTTCTCATTCGCTACCTTGTTCAACGCGGAACAAATTATCCCTGGTATTTTGATGTGTCTCCGCTCGCGTGTGTACAAGTACTGAGTCTTTTTCGTGCAGGACGCCGAATGAAAAAGGAGCAGCCTTCGTGAACATCCTCAACATCGTTGTGACTCTCGTGGTCGTCGCCGTTCCCGAAGGTAATTCACTCGCTCATTCCAATATTCTAGGAATGACATTATGGCTCCCGACAGGCTTACCCCTTGCCGTCACTCTTGCCTTGGCCATTGCGACGAAACGGATGGCCAAAGAAAATCTCTTAGTGCACACACTTGGATCATGCGAGACCATGGCGAACGCATCAGTCATCTGCACCGACAAGGCTGGGACTCTGACACAAAACAGGATGACCATTGTTGCTGTCTCCGTTGACGTCCACAAGTTCGTGCGAAGACTAGAAGAAAATCGTGAAGGACCACACAGTGAAGCGCGGAGCAATCCAAACGCGAAAGACTTCGACGTCAATTTGGCCGGCCTAAACACAATTCTCCCGGACCCGTTGAAAGACCTCTTCAATGCAGCTATTGCTATTAACTCGACTGCGTTTGAAGACGTTGACCCCGAAAGCAGATCGCCCGTGTTTATCGGGAGCAAGACCGAAACGGCGTTGCTGGGATTCGCAAAGGAGCTCGGCTGGCCGCACTACAAGGACACTCGTGACTCAGCCAACGTCGTTCAGATGATCCCCTTTTCTAGTGAACGCAAGTCCATGGGCTGCGTCGTGCAGCTTCTTGACGGGAGTCACCGTCTATTCGTCAAGGGTGCGAGCGAAGTACTGGCATGGAAATGTACGCGCCATGTGGCCGTACATCCTCAAACTACAAACTCGGCTCCAAGTGGCAACGAAGTCGAGACAGCGCCAATCGGGGAAACGGAAGAGGACAACATCTCACGCACGATCTCATCCTACGCATCCCAAGCGCTACGTACGATTGCACTATGCTACCCCGACTTTCCCTGCTGGCCCCCTTATGGAGCGCGACTACTGGACAAGGATGAGGTGAGTAAATGTAAACCCGACCATGTTCAAGTCTGACTCGGTGGGACAGGTTGATTACGATGACCTGACAACTGACCTGACGCTCATTTGCATCATCGCCATCGAGGATCCTCTCCGCGTAGGTATCCGAGAGGCTGTGGCCGATTGCGACAAAGCAAGGGTTCGCGTGAAGATGTGCACAGGAGAAAACGTGCTGACGGCCCGGTCAATTGCCCAACAATGCGGCATCTACACGACTGGAGGCATTATTATGGAGGGACCACGTTTTCGGAAACTCTCGCCGGATGTCATGAAAGCGATCGTGCCACGACTGCAGGTGCTCGCATGGTCCTCTCCTGAGGATAAGCGCATTTTGGTAGAGACACTTAAGGAACTAGGGGAGGTCGTCGTCGTCACTGGCGAAGGCTCTAGCGATGAACCAGTACTCAAGACTGCTCACGTTGGATTCTCTATGGGCGTTGCGGGCACTGAGGTGGCCAAAGAAGCATCCGACATCGTTCTGATGGACGACGACTTCTCCTCGATCGTTAAGGCTATTGTGTGGGGGCGCTGCGTCAACGATTCAGTGCGCAAATTTCTTCAATTCCAAGTCTCGGCCAACATTACGGCCATTGTGATCATGTTCGTCTGGGCGCTGGCGTCGGACGAAGAAGAACCAATATTGAGCGCGGTTCAATTGCTTTGGATTAAAATTGTCATTGGTACCTTCGCCGCGATTGCTCTTGTGACGGACCCGGCATCCCCAGTTCTGCTCAATCGAAATCCCGGCAAGAAGACGGATCCGTTGATCACTGTTAACATGACCAAACAGATCCTGGGACAGGCAGTCTATCAGCTCGCCATCACTCTCATCCTCCATTTCTTTGGTTCGCAAATCCTCGGATTCCATCCTACCGACGACCTTAGTCTACAGAAGCATCACGACGACATTGTGCAGACGCTTATTTTCAATGTGTTTGTGTTTGCGCAGATCTTCAATTTATTCAACTGCCGACGGTTGGACCGAAAGTTGAACGTTTGTGAGGGCGTGTCGAAGAATTGGTATTTCGTGGCTATCATCACCATTGGTGTGTCAACCTGCCTGCATTTGTGTAGCGTGGCTAAAATGTTCCGTCAGACATTGCCGTACAGGTGCTGATCTGTTCTGTTGATGGCTCAGTTTTCGACGTCACGCGCATAGGCGCTAGAGAATGGTGCATCTCGGTTGCGCTTGGCTGTGTTGCTCTTCCTCTTGGCGCGCTAATCCGCCTCGTCCCCAACGACCCTTGTGAACGTGTCTTCAAGAATTTACACTTGCTACCAAGACCAGAACGAGAACTACTCCCTACAATTTGTCCAGGCGCTGAGCCAGGTCTTTCGTTCACCGTGAATGACGTGCGCGGAACGTTTGCCAGGCAGAGCGGCGCTCGCACGCGTGGGTCGTCATTCGTGCACAAGAGCTGCTCTGCATTCCCGAATCCCGACGGCAGACCTGTGTAAGTGATATGGCATCGCGTCGGGGAGTATTTATTCACGTTGTTTCAGACCTGGGCTGTTGGCGATGAACCCTTCACAAGACGCCTCTCGTCTTAAGGTTCCTGGATGGCAACTGCGTCCCAGTGGGTCACCTTGTGATCCTGCTTGCTTAAGTCCATCGATGTCATCTTCTACTCCCTGTGAGAATGTGTTTGAAGTACATCCAGACACACCTCTGGATGATCCTGTGTACACTGCATGCAAACCATAGTTTTCAGACCAATAAAACACATAGGAAACCCTATGGAGTGTTAACCACTTATCAAGGGTTTTTTCTAAAAAAAACTCCGAAAAAAGAGTTTGAATATTCCAAGCAAAAACAGCACTTTTGGCAGGCAATGAATCATGTGACTCCGAAAACTTCAAACTCTTTTTTCAGAGTTTTTCAAAAGAAAACTCATGATAAGTGGTTAACACCTCCATAGGGTTTTCTATGAGTTTTATTGATCTGAAAACTCTGCTTTGCATGCAGTGGTATAGACTATTGGGCGTAACACCGCGACCAGTCACACCACGGTGATGTACGCCGTTGTCTTACCGAGGTTCCTTGAGGTGTATTTCTCCTAGACAAATACCTTTGTTTCTCGTGTTAGTTTCGCGTCTTTTGTTTTTGATCCATACTATAGTTTTGCGTCTTCCTCAAATCCGAATAGTTTCCACTACGTATACCGTGACTATCTTGCTTTCGTTCTTTCGCCGAACCGAACTTTGTATCTTCAAGCTATGATTTCGATACCTTCATGGCATGTAGATATGACATCTTACATAGTTGTAATGGACTGCAGTCATGCCAACTATGACGAAACGACATACGTGCGCAAAGTCCTGGTCAGATCAGCTTGTCACTGGTCCGAATACATTTTCTATAAGGAGAACGGCCCGGGGACGTGACCACCGCCAGGCTCCGTCCTTGGATTAGAAATTCCCAGGACGAGTGGCCACGTCAATCCTTTGTGAACCCCGTCGGACGCTTTGAACAACAGAAATGCTGGCCTGCGCTACCGGGACTACTACACTCGCGAGCTACTAATAGTGCCACCTCCAACTGAATAACGCTGGAGGCCTCATCAAAGAAGAACAACACATCGCATCAAGACGAACGATAGCACAGATGGCACGGATGCCAGTGGCAATCCGCCTCCGAGTCCGAAGCCAACTATCCCGCCTGCACAATCCACAACAACGGGCGACAGCACTGGCATTCCCGGGCCGTCGCCACCTCCTGCTTCAGGCAACGTACTACCGGGGAAAGATGTTCAAGCTATACTGGCTCCCACGTCGGAGACCTTGTTGGAATATCTTTTTTGTGAGATTCAATCTAAGCCCGTTCGTGTCTGATCGTTCCACGCGTCCGAGGTGCAAACCCGCGCGTTGGTGTTATTCTTGTGCTCCGGTTATCTTATCTTCCACGGGTCCTCGGATCGATGTCCCGGACCATTGCCCGGTCGTACCAACTGACCGCGGATTCGTTATAGCGTCGCTCTGCGGAAGCAGAGCATAAAATTTACTACGATAAAGTTCATAGACCCTACAGTTATATAAGTCCCTACTTCCATAGCGTAGCACCTCAGCTGTGCCCTGTTAGTGTGCGCAACGGCTGAGGTATGTTATCCATATGTTACTTTACGCTCACCTGTACTTACGCGCTCGATAGCCCTTTTGTCTTCTCGTGCAGACCTCATCCGCGCACACGTTCTGCTCACTAATAGATCTATTCCCCTATTCTAATACATTCCCGAACGCCCGTATCCTCTATTAGACCTCTTGTCAGCCCCTTCGTCCCGCTTGATTGTTGCTCCTGTACCAACGACTCAAGCCCCATCATACGCTTTTACATGACTTTCAGCGACAACTACCTCCAAGCGCAGGGGTCTCCCTCGAAGTCTTCTTCGTCCACCGGCGCACATCCGTCCACAGCGACTGCTCGTGCCAACCTTTCCAAAACGTCAAGCACGTCGTCGAATGGTCCAGGCCTAGAGCGCCCCGTCGACACTGTGTGCACCATTCTTGCACGTGGCACCGAATACTTGTGCGCGAGCTGCTATCACAGAACCCCTTTCTTTCTTCTGTGACGGGGGGTGCAGTGTACATGGACAGAGCGTCGGTCATGATCGTGATTCGTGATTTGTGAAATCCGGTGTGGGGAGCTTGCGCACAATGGGGTCGCTCGGCTCTGATTGTTTGACTTCGGTTACGTGACGCTCGCTCTCCTCTCTACGATCCGATACGTGGGTGGACGGGGGCTCCTTGGACCGCAACCATCACCGTGGGTTGTTTTTCCCGCACTTACACCCACCAGTAAAACCCACTTGTATTAAAAACGTTCCAGGAATAGCCTACCCGCTGAATGCTGCTGGATGTTCAAGCTTTCGAGCTTGGAATGCAGGACCTCAAATACTTGGGCAGCAGAAATACCACGTGGCACTTACTTTGCAGCTAAGCCCGCCCGCCTCTGTGATTTCCAACGAGTCTGAACCGCTCAGCCACAATCACACCCAGATCGGGCAACTCGCGCCCAAGCTCACACTTTTCACACGGCCGCCCCTCGACCTGTCCCATCCCAAATCCTGTCCTGCCCTGCCCCTCAACTCGGACTCGAGCCACCCTCCGCCCTCGACCGTCCTGTCCTGTCCTGTCCTGTCCGGGCATGCCCCGCCCACGCGCTCACACATGCTCCCCACTAGCCTGCCAACCCGAACCCCCGCCGGCGGAGGTTATGCAGCGGCTTGGATAGCTGTGGCTTCGCTGGTCTTTACTGCGGCCTCGTTCAATGGGTGCTGGCCATGGATCAATGTGTTTGTGTTTGCGCAGATCTTCAACTCGTTCAACTGCCGCCGCCTGGACCAAAAGTTGAGGGGTTGTGGAGGGATTAGCACTTCATGGCCGTCGTCACCATTAGTGTGTCCCCTCGTTTGGGTTTGTATATAGGGATAAAATGATCTACGAGAGGTTGTCGTACAAGTGCTGATCTGTTCCGTTGGTGGTTCAGCTTTCGACGTCGCCCACATGGGCGCTAGAGAATGGGTCATCTCGCTTGCCCTTGCCTCTGTTTCTCTTCCTCTTGGCGCTCTTATTCGCCTCATCCACAACGAGCCTCTTGAAGCGGCAAAACTGCTATCTCGTCTAGAGCTAGAATCGCTCGACGAGTCCGGACGTTGAGCTAGACTCGTCGTGGATCAGTTACGCGCCAAATTAGCACGTTCGTCAAAGTCGTTGGCGGCCGCACGCGTCATTTGTGTGCAAAAACTGCTCTGCGTTTTCTGATCCCCGTCCCGCGTAAGTTATCGCGTACTATACTGTCCAGCGTCACAGTAGTTCTGTTATTTCGTACTAGCATTGGGGGGCCGTCCATACGATGCGTCAATTTCATTCATTCTGCCTCAGTCCCTCCGCATTTACGACAACGGGCGGGCTGCCTCCTGTTGAGACGCGACTGATTTAAGTCACATGTCTCGTGGGATATGATTGAGTCATTCCCTTCCTTTTACAGTATCTGACCCTTATGGTTAGATTATGGACTTCCGGACTTGTACAGACCGGTTATTGTTTATCTTTATTTACAGATCCTAATTAGGCTCTTATTGTTCTCTTTGTTAAGATACCGGACTTATCCGCTTTAGGTGGTTTTATTGTTCTCTGCCCTCCAATGGCACTTCTCCCTCTGGCGCACAGACCAGGTGCATTTTGTTTGAGTCACCAGTGCGCACAGACCATTCTTAGCTAAGCGTCCTGTATATAAGGTCTGCTGTTTTCGCCCTCACACTTCAGAGTTTTCTTCACCTCTGAAGTGTAAGTCCTTCTTTACTACTAAGCCTCTACCTTACGCTGACAGTACTATAGTTACTTTTGTCTTGCTAGGTGTGTTGCGCTGCCAACAGAGTTTTCTTCACCTCTGAAGTTTACTTTTGTCTTGCTAGCCGCTCTTGCTCTTATCTCGCTGTTAGTGCTGCCAGCTCAACAGGTTATGGGCCCTGGACGCTCATACTAACAGTCGTGTTCCAGATCTACCTCGTGTTGCCTTGCTCACTTGTCATCTGCAACTTTGCCCCTATCTCCTACAATCAGTGAGCATCCTCTATCCTCTTCTCTCGACACATTCCTTTCTTGTCCACCGGCATTATTTAAATGTCGTGCCAATACTGGCTAGCCTTCTTATGAAGGTTCTCGCGAAAGGCGCTAGGGAGCTGTTAAGTCAGCAGACGCGTCCTTAAGTTTCCCTGTGCGCATTTCCTCACTACTTATTTTCTGCCTCCCAGTTTTTGTCCGGATTTATTAGGCCAATAGGGGAAGACCCTTGCGGCTATAGGCCACCTTAATGGTTGGGAGATACTCGGTTAATACCTGGGTCTCTTTAAGGGGTGTGAAGGCCTGGTAAATAGTCAAACCCAGAAGTCCTTCCCTCTGACACAACTAGAGGTCGCTACTATAAGTAAAAGTACTATACATCAGTGCTAAGACCCTTAATGGTCTGGTCTAGAGACTCCACAGACGGCAATTGGAAATGATGTTGGAGTTGATCCTCATCTTTCCTCTTGGAACTCGCTGTTGGCTCCTCTCTAGGGCACTGCCCCTCTCAGGGCTACCAGTGAACCTGAGTAGCCCCTGAGGACTGCCTAAAGGTTAGGACATGTTCTCCAGGAAACCCTTCGCCGGGAAGTACCCCAGACGTGACTCTGCTTGACCCTGATTAAAGCTATCACTAAGACTGCTTGCCCTTCTTGCAAGGTCCACGTGGTAACAGGCTAGTCCTGAGAAGGGGTTTAGTTTACACTACCTAGTACTTTTACAAGTTGGTACTCCAAAGTCGCACACCTGGGGCGTGACACCTTGAGTGTTACGGAGTATAGCGCTCTAATGGCTGGACCGCTACTTTTCCTATCAAGATCTGGACTGGTTCTGACTGCTCCTCGGAACCAGATTTTTACACTTCAAAACATCTCAAATGGCTCAATTCACTCTTGTCTTCCCTCCCTCCGTTCAGCTTGCCAAGTTGGACAGGACTAACTGGCAGTCCTGGGCTCAAACTTTCATGTCCCTCATGTTGATGAATGGTTGCTCGAGGCACCTCACGCATGACAATCCCGGTGCGATCCCCCAGCACCCAGCCCTCACTGCTGGTGCTGCTGGGCCCACCGGGCCCACATGTAACGTCTACCACGGACGTTTGCCTGACTTAGGCGCTGTTGTAACGTGGGTTCCCTCGGGGGTGGAACCTGTGTATATCCGACAGCGGGAAGACTGCGGGGTGAGGCTGATACGTGCCGGTGGAATCCCTATACGTATAGAGTGTCTCTTCTATGGGCACCCCTGCTGGTGGACTTGGGACGGTATGGACGTATTCCCACTGGAGGTTGTCGACGATGTAGTAGCAATGAGTTGGTCGGGCGGTACGGGCGTTGAGGTATTCGAAGACGAGATGACACGTGGTACCGGGCGGATAAGGTACTATGGGCGAATCTACCATTCACGAAGGAAGATGGAGATGAAGTCACGGGGATCCCCCTTGGTCACAAAGGGATATGCCGGAGCTAGCTCACTTAGGGACACTGCGAGTCCCTAGCACAGAAGACGAGTGAAGAGTGGTATTTGAAGAAGACCAAGATGGGGATCCTGGTCTGCTACTACTGCGAGCTTAAATACAAGTAAGGGAGCTAGTTCCAGCTCCGCTCGAACTCGTAAGTAACCAATAGGCGTAAGTAGCGTATCCTAATAATAGAATGCGCAGTCGTTATCGTAACACAGGACACGTACAACAATAGAGGTCATCAGTCAGCAAGCCTAATCACGATCACGTACAACAATAGGGGAGTATCAGTCATCCAAACACGAGGCGACATGATCCGAAGTCCATGACACATTACATCTGACATACCGAGTCATCGCGAATACGTCAGAGTCCACGACCGGGCCGGGCAGTCCGAGAACGAAACGTAACATCACCCCCTTTTCAGCGTCAAGCCCCAGCTTGACCACGCATGACGGTGAGGGGGTTAGTGCCTACGGAGCGCAATGCCCTTATGCGGGCTATCTCCTCCGCGTCTTGCTCCGCTTGGGTCCACGGTGAAGCGAGGCCCGAATGTTCTCGATGCGGTCTACTGCATGCGCCCGCTGGAGTCGGGCGACGCACCTGTTGCGCTCTATCTCCAACCTCTCCAGTTTCATCTGCTCCGCCGCCACGCGGTGTTGCTGCGCTCGCCACCCAAGTGTCATGCAGCGATAGCGGTGTACCTCGGCGATAAGGGTTGCGTCCTTCTGATGAAGGAGCGCCTGGTCGACCGAATCGACTAGTCCTGCGTCGGAGAGCAGGAACGTGAGGTCGTCGTCGGTGTAAGTGGGGGCAGAGGACTGCTTGTCGTAGTAGGGGGTGGCGTGGACGGGCTTCCCGTACTGCTGGTTGCAATTGGCTCGGAAGGCCAATACGAATGGGTCGGCGGTGAGGATGAGCTGAGTATACCGGGCCGGCCAAAGACGTTCCTGAGCGTCGCGAATCTGAAAGGGAATATAGTGGACTCCCCTGTTGTGCTCGTACCCCCTGGGAGGGGGTGTCTCCGCACGACTCTCGGTCTCCTGCACAGATTCCTCCTCTGGATCGCGGCGAAGCGCGGATGGATGCGGCGTCGGTAATGTGAGAGCTTCCCCGGTGGGTCCGCAAAGCGGGGGGGTTTCCGAGTGTGTCGTGGTGAGATGGGTGGCGTAACGTAAATACGAATGCGCTTCGAGGCGCTCCGCCGGATCGTATGGGTCCCCTCCCTCGTCGGGTCCCGGAGGTGAGGCTGGTCGACTGGGGATATACCCCTGTTGTTCGTCGCCCGCTGGAGTGGGCGCTCGGGTTGGGATGTACTGGGAGGCGAGTCGGCTGGGCTGATTGGTCTCGGAATAAACAGTGGGGGTCGGCGAAGGAACTGGGGATGGCCCGGGGGAAGGAGGACGATCTCCTCGCTGGTGAAGGGCGAGGGTAGACGACAGGGGTGACGATGGCGTGGATTGTACTGGGTAAGGTGCGGGTAGTTCGCTGTTGACGACATAGCGAAAGTTGGCTGGGGAAGAGGGCCTCATAAGTGGGGAGTGAAGTGAAGGAGGGAGATGGGGACGTCTCTTGGAGTTTCCCTGCGCTTATATGTGTTTCTCTGGCGGGATTGGAATTTTTGAACTCCCTTATTGCGTCGTCAGCAAACACGTCATCCTTGTTGACCCACTGGTTGTCCGAGTCTGGGTATCCCTTCCACTTGACGAGATATTGGAGTTTGCGACTTCTGCCGAATCGCCGGGAGTCTAGAATCTTCTCGACTTCGTACTCTTCTTCGCCGCTCACTAGATCCGGTGGTGGGCGCTGATAGTTAGGTCCGTGCGTGAGTGTTTCGCGATAGGGCGTTAGGAGATCCACATGGAACACTGGGTGTACCTGCCACTGCGTGGGGAGTTCTAATCGATAATTGACTGCGGACATCACCTGAGCAACCTTGAAGGGGCCGTGGCGTCGCGCCGCGAGTTTTGCCGTTGGCTGGTGTGTGCGTAGGTGGCGTCCCTCGAGCCACACTTGATCTCCGATTTGGAACTTGGGCGTATCTTTAGCCTTGATCCACCCCTGCTGCGCTTTGATCATCAGTGACTGCGCGCGCTGGCGGAGTTCCTTGAACTGTTTGACCCTTAACGCCACTTGGGGTATCGGAGATGGCCTATCGGTCCAATCAGCACGAGGATTGTATCCCATGAGGAGCTGGAACGGAGATTCTTTAGTGGTCTCGCTGGGCCAATTATTATGCGTGAACTCAGCCATGGGAAGATAGTGGATCCAGTCGTCTTGTCGTTCATTGACCCAGAATCGCAGATACTGTTCTAACCATTGATTCGTGCGTTCCGACTGTCCGTCCGTCCTTGGGTGGTAGGCTGTGGAGATGTTCTGCTCAATGCCGAGTATCTTGCAGAGTTCTCGTGTGAATTTGGAGGCAAATCGAGGGTCTCGGTCGCTGATGATTTTGCCCGGGAGTCCGAATCGGGGAAATACGTGTTTGACATATAGTGCGGCTGTACCCTCAGCCGAGATCTCTTCTTGGCAGGGGATAAAGAGGGACATTTTTGTGCAGTCGTGGTCCGTTATTGTGAGGATCGCGTCACAGCCCTGTGCTTCTGGAAGTTTAGTGATAAAGTCAAGGGCGATAGTTTCAAAGGGCATAGCTTCAGGTTTTGGGAAGATTGGGCGCAGTGGCGCTTTGATGGCCTTAGTGTTGACTTTGATGCGCTGGCAGTCGGCGCAGCCCTTGACATATTCCATGATTTCGTTCCTGAGGCCTGGCCACCAATAGTATCTTTCCACGAGTTTGATCGTTCGGTTGATTCCCGGGTGTCCGTATACCGGAGGGTCGTGATGGTTCTTGATGAGTTCTCGTTTCTCAAGGAGTCCTCCTGTGACTACCCGTCGTCCATCTTTGTACCAGGTGCCTTCGATCTTCTTTAGTCCGTGTGGGTTTACCCAGGAGCGGAGTTTGTCTTCATCCTGAGCGTATACCGGGTTCACCTTCTCCATTTCTTGTACGGAGATGGTGGCGTTAATGCGAAGAGGGTCTTCAGTGGTGTCTATTGCTGCGGCCCTGACAAAGATTTCATCTGGCAGTACTGTCACTTGATCGTTATCGCTTTCCCCTTGGTCGTAGTCTGGGCGTCTCGATAGGGCATCGGCCCTTCCGTTTGCCGTTCCCTTGATATGGTGAATTTCGATATCATATTCAGAAAGTTCTAGTACTTCCCGGGCTACTCGGCGGCTTATCTTTTGTGGGGAGCGCCAGTATTGGAGGTTCATATGGTCCGAGAAAACTTTGATCTTGTGTGGGGATCCTGCCAGATAGTGTCGCCAGTTCCTTAGAGCTTTGACGATTGCCAGTAGTTCCAGATCGTAAATGTCGTAGTTCCTTTCTGCCGCGCTGAGAGTGTTGGAGTAGTAGGCTATGGGGTGTCTCTTGCCGTCTTTTTTGCGTTGGAGTAGTACTGCTCCTACTGCGAATCCTGAGGCGTCTACTTCTAGTTCGAATTGATCTTTCAGTTCTGCGTGTGCCAGTACTGGTTCTTCTGTGACGAGCTTCTTGATCTTGTCGAACGCTTCCTGTTCCGCGGTTGTCCATGTCCATTCGGTGTCTTTGCGTGTGAGTTTGTTGAGAGGTCGTGCATGTGTGGCAAAGTTTCGAATGAAAGCACGGTAAAAGTTGCAGAAACCTAAGAACGATCGCACCTGTTTGACGTTTTTGGGTGTTGGCCAGTCCTTGATGCTGGAAATTTTAACGGGGTCCATGCGTGTCACCCCCTTTTCAATGATTACCCCCAGGTAATCGATGCTAGGGGCGTGGAAGATGCACTTTTCCGGTTTGAGGAATAAATCGTTTTCTTCTAGAAGGTCCAATATGTCGTGTACCGCGTCGATGTGTGCTTGTTCCGTCGATCGAGTGGCTATGCCTATGTCGTCCATGTATACCCTGATGGTCGTCCCTTTTGTTTCGTGGTGCGCGATGAGATCTTTGCAGATTTCGTTCATCATGGTTTGGAAGGTTGCGGGGGAGTTGGTCAATCCAAAGAACATTACCGTTGGCTTGAATAATCCGTATTTCGTTTTGAACGCTGCTTTTTCCTGGTCGCCTTCTTTGATTCGTATGTTGTTATATCCCCAGCGGATGTCCAATTTGGTGAATATGAATGCTCCGCTTAGGTCAGCGATGAGCTCCGGGATGAGCGGGAGGGGATATTGATTGCGTATAGTCCAGTTGTTGATGTTTCGGTAGTCCTGTACGGGGCGTAGCTTTCCGTCCTTCTTTTTAATGAAGAAAAAGGATGATGCGTACGGGGATTTCGATGGTCTGATGTATCCTTTGGCCAGTTGTTCGTCGATCCATTCCTTAAGTGCTACGTCTTCCGCTTGACTCATGGGGTAAACCTTGCAGTCGATGGTGTCCGGTGCGTTTGGCTTGAAGTCGATTGCGTGATCCCATGGTTTCGATAGTGGGAATCGGTTCGATTCTTCTTCGCTAAAGATTTTGACGTGCCTTTGATATTCTTCCGGTACCGTTTTTGCTTCCGTATATTGTTTGGCTTCAATCGCCATTTCCGTTGACATTGTTGCTCGAAGGCGCGTATCTTCGAGGTCGCATTCCTTCTTGAGCTGTTCCTCGATCTTCTGCTTGTTTGGTAGTAGCAGTTTCTCGAGTACGAGTCGGGCGATGACCGGATCTACCCGGGGTTTTGAGGGATTTGTAGTTCGCAGGACTATTGGATACTCAGCTTCGTTCAGGGTGGCGGTGGCCCACTGGATATTGGGCTGGAAGGTCGCCAACCAGGGGTACCCTAAGATAATGTCTTCCCCTCCTACGTCGGTTACCAGGAATTGCATTTCCTTGGTGATTCCTTTGGTCTGTACCTCTAGATCCACGCAATGAGTGATCTTGCCTCCTTTGTTATGCGTGCCGTCAATGTTCCAGATCTTTCGATGACGGTCTAGTTCTTTGAGGCCTAGCCTCATTCTTTTGACGAATTCCGGATGTATGAAGTTGTTAGTGGCCCCGGAATCCACTAGAGCTCTCTTGTCGGCCATGGCGTAACTTGCGCGCAATGAAACTGGAACATGCATAGATTGATAGCGCGTTATGAACACAGAATTACACCGTAATGCCCTCACCCAGGCCGTCGGGTTTAGGCGCTTTGAAAATCCTCTCGCCCCAATAGGTCCCTGACTACCAAGTCCCTGGCTTCGTCGTCGAGGTTTCGAACTCCGTTTATCCAACTGGTCGCCCGTTCTTGCGGCGTATCAGTGGTGGCGCGGGCGCCGCGGCTACTGCCTCCGTCGTCTTCGAACTGGATCAGGGGTTCCTCAGCCACGCTTTGAACTTCTTCTATGAACGCCCCGCGTCCTTGGCGCGGCTGCCAGTTCGCGTTGTTGCGCGGGCGGCGGGGTTGTCGACAATCGCGCTGGAAGTGGCCTGCTTTGCCGCAGTTGTAGCAGAGGAGGTTCTTCTTGTCAATGATCCCTTGATTCGGCCGTCCTCCTTGTTGCGTATACGGAGGTTTGGCGTAGTCGATTTCTTCGGAGCCTGCTAGTCGAGCACGGACTCTGCCTGGAGTGGTGTCCATGGCATCCGGGTGGTTCCGGAATGCCTGCCATCCTTGGCGTGGCTGTTGGGGACGGTTTGGAGCGTTGAAAGTTCTGAGAGAGGTGTTGCTCGGCTTACCGGGTCCCGGGGGTTTACGTCCCCCCAAACGCGTTTGTAGGTGCATCCATTTGCGCTGTTGTTCCAGCGCGGCTACTTTCCACTGCGCGTATGTGTTTGGGCTGTGGAAGTTGTAGGCGTTCTTGTATAGTTCCACCGGGAGTCCGCTGGTGAACTTGTCCAAGACGAGCGAGTCGTCAAAGCGGTATCCCGCTTCTCGGACCGCCTTTTCAAATTTGGCGACGTACGAGTCGATGTCTTGTCCTTCCATGCGGAAGCCTTTCTGGAGCTCTTGTTGGGCACGCTCCTTCTCGAGAGTGTCGGCGAACGTGTTTCGAAATCCAAGTTCGATGGCTTCCCAGATCCATTTGTCGTAAGGGCCGTGTTTAGCTTTGTATGCCTTGACCCATTTGGTGGTTGACAGGACCCATTCGTTGACGTGTTCCCCTTGGATATAGGTGAGGAAGATTAGTGCTTTGCGATAGGGGAGAGTAAACGCAGGGTTGTCATAGTTCATTTCCACGAATAATTCCCATTGAGTGAGGGAATTGTTGGACCTTGGTGCGATCGCCCATAAATACGAGCGGTTCTTTACCCATGAATTTCTCTGGTTTGGTTCCGCTGGAGACGTTGGGTCCCGTGAACAGAGGTCCTCCTGGGTCTCCTCCTCCATCGTCTCCTCCTCCTCCTCCGCCTCCATGTCCTCCGGGCAGTGGTCCTTCTCCGCGACTTATGCGCGCAGGTTCCCTGAAATGTGGCGGGTTGTTCGGTGACGGTAGTAGTCATGTCTGTAGGGATCGACTCAGCTAATAATCCCAACTGTGCTTCTTCTTCTTCGGCTTGTGCTTCGAGGATTCGAATTTCCTCGGGTTGCTTCCCATGAGGGGGATGGTGCGGGTGTCTTTGGAGTGGGAGAGCGAACTGGTTCTTCCTCTTGTCCGTCGATGGGGCCCCACTGATCTCTAGTGGTGACTTCGCTTTGTAGAATGTCGAGTTTCAGACTCGATCCGGCTGGTCGGACGGACTTTGTAATTTGTAGTGGAGTGCGTCCCACTTGAAGTTCTGTCCAACAGGTATGTTCGAAGTTGAATTCTACCGGGATGAGTCCGGTTTTTGCCGTCCTTGTAAGTATAAAGGACTACCGTAGCCTGGGTCTCCTTGTTCTGTCTGCCAAAAGGCTTCTTGAGGTATTGCTTGGGGACGTTGCGTTCCCCTCTTCTGTCGATATGATACGGTCGGAATGGAATCCAAAGGTCGCGG